>JAGSPU010001228.1:0-33029 GCA_019321725.1 Paulownia fortunei | reverse complement strand
TCAATGAGATGGGACATCATTGATCCCGCTGAAACTTGCACATACGATGCAGGCTCGAAATGAGGATACCTCGTTCCATAGGTATTGGTGTGGAGACACTAGTGCATGTATGTGGGTGCTTGTTGGGAACAAGTACACTGAACAACCCCACTTGAAAATTCCCAATTGAAAATATTCTATTGTCGAATGAGAATTTTCTCGTTACGATAGTGCAAGAATTAGTCCTAGGACTTGAGGCACCATGGTAATCTTGTGCATGACATGTTGTACTTTGATATATTTTTCGATTGCATGACAATCACAAGGGGTTTGTATTGGGTGTAACATTTTCATGTATGGAGATTAATGAGTGGCCAACAAAGAATCTGTCACATATCTAGATAAATAGATGAATCTCCTATGTGTTCCACTGTACTTGACTCTAAATCCTTGGCCAAGGTTGGATGAAAATTAGACGTTGGGTTTTTTAATTATTCATCATCGAGTCAAGCTACTAGGAATGGAAACATAGTTATTGAGCTAATGGGGTTTCGACTTAACATCCATGCCCTAGGCTCAATCGAGAGATTAGATAACGGAAGGACCATACTTGCATGGTATTCGTAATTGAAATAGGTTCGTACATTCACCTTAAACTAGGAGTCATGATGCATTGTTAAATGGTTCTCATGTCTTGTGGGTTTTTGAAATTAATGAGTTAATTTCAAGAGAATTAATTAATTGAATTAATTAATCAGAATAATTAATTGTTCAACTAAGTCACAAGAGTTATGAGCCCACGGCTAGTTTAAAGTGAACCTAAGGGGTCACACACAAAACTTAGACAAGTCCATTTCTAGCCTAGAAATTAATCCAAGTACTGGATTAAATTAATTAATGTGATTAATTAATGGGGTTAAATTAATTCAAGTGTGAAATTAATTCAATTAATTAATTAGATTAATTGATTGAACCTAATTGGATTAGGAAGCCCAATTGGAATATTTAATTAATTGATTGGATCAATTAAGTAAGATGGATCTAATTAATTAAATAAATTAATTTAATTGATTGGATCAATTAAAATAGAGTCTAATTGATTACTTAGGCCTAAACCCATTAGGTGTGGGCTTGTTGGAAGCTCATTAGAAAATTGGATTAATAATCCAATTCCTAGAGGAAGTTGAATTGAGAATTCAATTTCTAAGAGGTAATAAGAAAAAAAAAAGTCCTTATGGGATAAGGAAACTTATCAAAAGAGTTGGAGATAAGAAAGTAAGAAGAGTCCTATATGGAAAGGACTTATGGTTGCCTTTATTGACAATCTTCTTGGATATTTTTATGGGAATTTTAATTGCAGATTTTTGTGAAGAAAAATAGTTTTCTTTCATCCCCAAAAATTCGTTCCTCCTTTCCTTTCAATCTCCAAATATTTATAAACCTTTTATCTAGTTTAATTCTTGATTTAATTGTTGAATTAAGAATTAAATTAAACACCTAAAATACTAATTGTTAGTGTGTTCTTGTTCCAAACAAAATCGTTCTAGGATAAAATTATCGAATCAAAAACTACTAGCATAGGATTCGGTTGCGAGTGGGCATCTAAGGTGTGGATACCGTTAGAGGGATAACATTTGGAATCTTAGAAGTGAATCAGATTTCAATCAAAGGGGTTTTGAATTGAAGAATATGGAGATACTTTCATGCAGTGATAACGATTTGAATCGTTTCAATCCCTACATCAGCCGGAGTGCAATCAAGGTAAGAGTTTTTGAAACATTCTTACTTTAACTATCAGAAAACGCACAACTGAATAATCGCGAAAGGATTTCGGGATTTATTTTAATTACATGTGATGTAATATATATTTATATTTTTGAATATTTTAAATTCCATTGCGTATATGTCTTTCGAGATCGCGCGAACCTAACAGTCCTATCACACGATGCAGTACTACTGGTTATTGTATTTATCTTGATGTAAATTATATCTCCTGATCATCCGAGAAGTATCTCGCTCTAGAACTGAAGCCGAATTCCGCGCTATGGTGTCCACTTCTGCTGCAATTACATGGCTCACTTACCTTCTTCATGATATTGGTGTTAAACATTCTAAACCTCCACAACTGTTATGTGATAATTTGAGTGCTTTATATATGACGATCAATCCTGTTTTTCACACTCGTACTAAACACATTGATATTGATTATCATTATGTTCAGGAAAGGGTTGCTTCTGGTGCTCTTATTACTCATTTTGTACCCTCTACAACACAGATTACAGATATTCTCACGAAGCCACTTCTTAAGTTTGCTTTGCAAGAGTGTCGATTCAAGCTCGGCCTGCAACCAATTCCACGCCCAGCTTGAGGGGGCCTAATAAGGATAAGTGATATATTTAATTATTATCTTATTAATTTGCTAGTTTGTTATCTTTTGTATATTTTGAAATTAGATATCCGAGATTCTTGTACTATCATGTAGTCTAGATTCGTCCGGTGGTTATGAGTCCTCAACCACTATACATGTATCATAACATGTCAATAAATGAACCGTTAGATATGTGATGATATTATAAAAAAATTTAAAAAATATTGATATTAGTATTTGTAGTCTGATTATTTACAATTTTACTTGGATAATACTCAAGTGAATAGCATGATTTATCATTTGTTGAACCTCT
Source organism: Paulownia fortunei (assembly GCA_019321725.1). Taxonomy (NCBI): domain Eukaryota; kingdom Viridiplantae; phylum Streptophyta; class Magnoliopsida; order Lamiales; family Paulowniaceae; genus Paulownia; species Paulownia fortunei. The sequence goes on along the minus strand of JAGSPU010001228.1, from coordinate 30,369 downwards.
AACCAATGCTATCTATTTAAAGATATACTAGCCTATATTATAAGCATTACTTGTACGTAGCTAGCATTACTCTTTCATTCTATTGAAGGTGTTTGTCTCATAGTAAGCGTTTTGTTGTGGGTTGGCACTAATAAATGAGTTCACATGGCCCTTCGTTGAAGGATATTTGCTTTCCTTATATGACTACTGTAGCATTAACTGAATTACTTGACCATCGTCATGTTATAATGGCTTAAGTTGTGTATCTTGAGATTAGTAAGTTATGTGTACAAGTACCCGCTTTTGCACACATAGTGGCACTCATTGGGCTTCGTAGCTCATCACTTATGTCTTCTATTCCCAAGTAAAGATAGAGGGCAAAATTATAAAATTTGTCCTCTATATTGATCTAGGTAGTGCTTTAATTTTTTTATTTTTAAAATTATTAATTTAGATGCACTAATTTTTAAAAATTTACAATTTCAGTCCGATTTTGGACGGAAATTCCAACTTCTACTGGAAATTGCTCCATTGGCATTAGAGCTTATTTATGGGCTTGAAATTTGTGAAGTTTTAAGATTTGGAGGGAAATCAGTGATGTTGCAATTACGTGGGCAAAGGGAGGCAAAGTATACTCAAATTCAATAATAAATAAAATAAAAAATAGTTTACATAATATATATGAATAAATTTCCTAATTTTCAAATATATAAAAAAATTGTAGAAAATAAAAGAATGATGTTAAGAAAATCTCATATTTAATAATTTGGAAATATATTAGATTCAACCATAAATAAAATAGAAAATAGTTTACATAATATATTTAAATAATTTCTTAATTTTCAAAAATCTAAATAAAAAAAATATATAAAAAATGAAAAATGATGTTAATAAAATAGAAAATATATTTCAATTCAACAATAAATAAAATAGAAAATAGTTTACATAATATATTTAAATATTTTCTTAATTTTTGAAAATATAAGCAATTTGGAAAATCCACTAAAAATAAAAAATGTTAATAAAATTCAATATGTACAAATATACTTAATCTCAAAATAAACCAAATAGAAAATAGTTTACATAATATATTTAACTAAATGCTTAATTTTCAAATATATAAATAATTTAGAAAAGTTAACTGAAAATAAAAGATAATGTAAATAAAATTTAAATTTTTTGTAATTAGAAAATATATTTAAAATCCAATAATAAACAAAATAGAAAACTTTTTACGTCATAAATTAAAATAACTTCTTATTTTTTTATAAAAATATAAGTAATTTAGAAAATTTATGGAAGATAAGAAAAACTAATGTGGAGAAAATTTCATATTTAAATATTGAAAATATATTTAATTTGAAAAATAAATAAAATAAAAAATAGTTTACATAATTTTAAATAATTCGTTAATTTCCAAAAATAAAAATTATTTATAAAAATTACAAAAAATAAAAAGTCATGTTAAAACTTTCAATTTAACAACTAAAAAATATATTTGCATTCCAAGTAAATAAAATAGAAAATAGTTCATTTTCAAAAATACATGTTATATATCATAAAACTAACTAATATTACTAAAATTTAATTTTTAAAATTAAAATACATATTTAAATTCAAAATTTAAATAAACAAATTAAAAAGTAATTTAGACAAATTATTAATTTATCCTAAAATTAGTAAAATAAAAAAATAGAAAATAAAAAAAAAATCAAAAACTTCATCTTCATGAATCAGACCCAGACCGCCTCCCCACCACTTCCCGACCAACACTACCCTCTCCAACTCCTCCCTAACCAGCACCACCCCTCCCCCCTGAAACCATATTCCTCTTCACCCTAGCCTCCCCCTAAAACCTACCTTCCTCTTCCCCGAAATAAAAACTCAATACATATGTATATATGTGTATATAATATTGGCTTTCAAAACATTTGGATAGAATTGGATTCACAAGTGGTAATTCAACTTATTCAAGGACATCGCAAAATACAATGGCAACAGCAGCGTTATCTCACTCGGATTAAAGGATTTTTTGCTTCCATGGATATCAAAATCAGCCACATATTCCGAGAAGGAAATAAAGTAGCAGATGCTTTGGCAAATCTTGCATGCTCTACTTTTTGTTCCAAAATTTTCCAGGCTCATGAAATGCCTGCTGAGGTTACAGGTTTGATTAGTTTAGATAGAGTTCAATTATCTTGTTTTCGATTTAAATCATTGTAAGTGAATAGTACTCCTGAGCTATTTTAAGGGAGTAAGTATTTCTTATTTCTTGCTTTGTACGTTTTACTTTTGATTTTCATAATTAATAAACTAGTACAGATCTACGCCTAACCCCTACCTAGGCACAAACAGATTTTGCATAAAATATATATATATAAATGACTACTTATATACTATACATATAGTATATATGTGCATATAAATGACCACATATATATGTAAATGTATATATATGTAGACTTAGGAGGCCACATGGACAATTTTTTTATTTTATTTGTCCACATAATTGTCACATTATTAATTTCCCTCCAAATCTTAAGAATTTTTAAATTTCAACCCAGGTAAGCAAGCTCTGGTGCCACATTAGCAATTTTTCAAAGAAATTAGATTTTTCAATCAAAATCAAACTAAAATTGTAAATTTTTGAAAGTTAGGATATATAAATTAGTGATCTCAAAAATAAAAAAAATAAAACGCTACTTAGGCCAACATAGAAAACGAGCTCTGCAATTTTGCCTAAAAATGAGGGTGTTTAGTCACTTGATGAAACTCATGAATTTTGTACTATGGCAGGAGAATTAAGAGTTGCTTGTGCATGACACTACATAGTGGAGATCACTAAATAATTGGAATAATGAGAATGTTGAGATATCAATTAGTTTTATGATTCTGTACTCAATTGTTGAATTCAAGAAAGAATGTTATATATATATATATATATATATTTATATTTATTTATTTATTTATTTTTGGAGGGGAAGTTTAAATCCAAGGGAGGAAAAGGAAAAGAGGGAATGCATTTGAACCCTTGACCTCACATTAAGAGTTGGCATCGGGTCAGGTAGATCGAGATTGGATAGCTCGGGTCGGGTATTCGAATTATCAGGAAGCAAAATATGTTATCCAATTCTGATCCGATATTATTGGGTACTCGAACAAGTCGAGTACCTGAATTCTCGGGTATCGTATTTTTTTCTTTTTCTTTTTGTTTTCCTTAATTAACAGAAAGGTCAATGTGTCAGACGTGAAAATGAAAGAAAACTCTCTTCTTCTTTTTCCTTTTTTCTTCTTTAGTTCTTCTTCGGAGCATTCTTCTTTTCTTTTTTTTTTCTTTCCCTTTCTTTTTTCCTTCTTCTTGTCTTTTTCTCTTTTTTCTCTCTTCTTCTTCTTCTTCTTTTTTCTCTGCCTTTCTTTCTACTTCTTCTTTTTTTTTTCTTCCTTTTTACCTTCTTTGTGCTGATGTTGGCCAATTGGACTTGGGGGAGATTTGGGGACTTCCGTGGGCCACCTCTCTTTTTTCATTTTTTCTTCTTCTTGCTATTGTTGGTTGTTGTTGGTTGATTGGATTAGGGGAGATTTTAGGATTCCAACTTTCAAGCCCTAGCCCCAATTCAAACCTTTTTTATATATATATAAAATAGTTGAGTACCCGATTGGATATTCATGTAGTTTTTTACTACTTGTTATCTGATCCGATTATCTACTATCGGGTATCAAGTACCCAAAATTTGATATTTTTTAAAGAAAAACTAACCCAATCAGATCAGGTTGGGATCCAAAAACCTGAAGTCGAATGTCCAACTCTATCTCACATACAACAAGTGAGGTTAAGTACCAACACAACACAATAGTCGTGGTAAAAATCATGTGTATAGAGCTCTGAATTATGTTTTTTGGGTCATTGGATTTTGTTCATAATTAGATTGGCAAACGAAATATGGCGTAATAGTCATGTTTGACTTTTGGTGCATTATAGTGAAATAATTTAATCTATGATTTTATGGTGTATCCCTAATAAAAATGATTACACAATCTCTCAAAAATAACCAAAGAAATTTATGCCTAAAAAATAAAATATAATTATATTTATTCAATGCCTATTACATTAATCTAATAAAATACAATTATGTTGATTCAATGTATATTACATCAATCTAATGAAAAATAAAACTTGGGGACAACATATTATCATTATCGCTATAAATTATATCCCGCAATATAAATAATAAATAATGTATATTCAATTTACGTGAGCACCAAAATATAAACTTTTATTCATTCACAACATCATTCATATTGCAACAAAACAAATATGCAATTGCATCATGACAAATAATAGAAATTTATAGATGCAATAACTAAACATGCAATTACTAAGCACTAATGAAGCATCTAATGCGATTACCAACCACATAAGAAGGTAAAGTTTATTTTTCAATATTCACATAAAATTTTGACCTATAAAAATATTATGCGCGCAAAAAAAATTAGTTAAAATTACTTTTCATGAATTTCGTTGGAAATTAATACACAAAGAATTCAAATTAATTTACTTAAAGGTAAAAAACAATACTTTGGATAAAAAATGCTACCAAAATTGTACCAAAAATAATGGGTCACTAAAAATCATGGACAATTTTTAGCTAGAGAAGCACGTGGGCACTCGAAAAATGCATCATTGCGAATGTGGAAAAATTATTTTTAGAAAAATTGGTGTTTGAATATGTATGTGCCAGTGGGAATGATCGCTTTTACACTTATGTAATAAATATTTTTTAATCAATAATAAATTAGCATTTATTTATTTTTATATATTTTTATTTAATTTTAATGAAGTTCCCAAATAATACATAGTTATGGGGTATGGTTGCGTATATAATAATAATAATAATGAAATATGCCTCGTATTTTTTATTTTAAATCACTCCAAATCAAAATCATTTAGGCATGATATTAACGATTCAACATGACTCGCAAATGCGAGAGCTTTAGACAAATGCGAGAGCTTTAGAGAATAAGTACACTGAACAACGATTTAAGAATTTCTAATCGAAAATAAAATATTGTCGAGTATAAATTTTTTACATTACGATATTACAAAATTAGTCTTTATACTTAAGGTACTATAGTAATCTTGTGTATAATTGGTAGTATATTAATTTATTCTCCAATTACTAGATAATTACATGAGAATATTTTGGGTGCAATTTAATTATGTATAAAAGTTAATAAGTTACAAACAAATTATTTATCACCTGTCTACATGAATATAGGAATATCTTAGGCTTCATAGTTTTTACTTGAAAGTCCTTAGCAAGGCTGGAAGAAAATTGGAAAATGGTTTTTAATTTTATTATTGAATCAAGTAACTAGGAATAGATATATAGTTATTGAGTTATTTAAATTTCGACTAATAATCCACATCTAGACCTAATTAGGAGATTAATTAATGAAAGAACCTTCCATAGTTGCATTTGAAAATATTCGCACTTGATTATATGTAGGTCATAATTATGTATTGCTAGACTCTAGCTACAATTAGTGGATTTTTAAAATTAAAGAGTTAATTTTAAAAGAATTAGTTAATTAAATTAATTAATCAACATAATTTTTAATAATTCAATTAAATAATAAAAATTGTGAGTCCACTACTACTCATTGTTTGAACCTAAGCTGTCATACAAAAATTTAGATAAGTCCATTTCTTGCTAAGAAATATATTCTAATTGTTGGTTAAATAAATTGGTTAATTGTAATAATTTTGTTAGGTTTCAATAAAATCAAGAATTAGATTAGTTTAATTAATAGATGAGAAAATTAATTGGATTTTATAATATTAGGGAATGCTGGAGCAATTAAAGTTAATAACTAGATCAATTAATTAAGTGAGTTATGATTAATTCATATGAAGAATTAAATGAATTAATCATTATGGTCAATTAGTTGGTATTAATTAATTTTAAGGCTCTGTCCAATAGAAATGGGTTTGATGGGATCGGCCCTTTGGGGATTAGCAGATGCAAAATTTAAATTTTAGAGGAAGGAAGAAACAAGGTAGTTGGATGAGTACAGAATATTATGCTTAAAATCTTACATACACTAAGAAACTCCCATATGTAGGTGGAATCCCACGTGGACTTAGAGGCTTGTCGAGATGAATACCTTGAGAGACGAAAGTTGGGGTGTATATATATATACACACACAAACATAAAATACACACAATTTTGTATGTATTCAACCAAGAATCCCCACAAATCTGTCCCTTATTATGAATATATATATATATATATATATATGTCTAATCAAGTAAGAAAATATCTAATCTAGTAAAAAATATCTTATCATATTAGGTAAATGTCAAATTAAATATGGATATCCAACTTATTTTCTAATTTATCATATTATTATATGGTGTATTTATTTATTTTGTATACCTATAAATAGAGATAAATTTGTAATGAAAACACACAGGTGAAAACAAGAAAAATAAAATATTCTTTCTATTTTCTCTATTCTTCATTTCTTACTCTCTATATTATTAACTTCAAATTAGTAGTATTTCATTTGTTTCACAATACGTTATCAACACAATCGCATATTTTATAATTCTAGTCAAGAATATCGAATCTTACAAAGCTCGAATTTATTGCCTTTGATATTTCTGACAATAATTACTTGGCATGTACACTTGATGCCAAAATCCATCTTTATGCTATAAACTTTGGAGAAACAATAAAAGAAGGAAAAAAGACAATGATATTCTTTTGTCATAATCTCCATAAGAAATTAAAAATTGAATATCTAACAGTAAAAATCCATACGTCCTTTGGAAAAATTTAAAAGAAATGTTTGATCACCAAAAGACAATAATACTTCATAAAGCTCGCTATAATTGGATGCGCTTGCGATTGTAAATTTTAAAAGTGTAAGCGAGTATAATTCGCAATGTTTAAAATTACTTCTCAGTTAAAATTATGTGGAGAAAGTATTACTGATGAAGACATGTTAGAAAAAAAAATTCTTTTCATACTTCTAATATGCTCCTGCAACAACAATATCGAGAGCAAGGTTTTAAAAAGTATTCTGAGTTGATATCATGTCTTCTAGTTGGCGAACAAAATACTGAATTATTAATGAAAAATAATCAATCCCGCCAACTGGATCAACGTCATTCCCTGAAGTGAATGCTGCAGTTGTTAATAATTTTGGGCATAGTCGATATCAAGGAAGTGGTCGAGGACGTGGTCGTGGTCGTGGTCGTGGTCGTGGCCGTGGTCGTGATCGAGGTTATTATAATTAAAAAATTTCAAATTTCACGAGAATTGTACCTCACCACCAGACGTGAGAGAATAATGGGCCAAAACAAGAAGAAAATGCAATGGCCAAAACAAGAAGAAAATGGATTGCAAAATAAAAATCCCAAGACTAATGAAAGCAATTGTAATAGATATGGCATGAAAGGACATTGGAGACGTATTTGTCGTACGTCTAAGCATCTTATTAATCTAGATCAGGCTTCACTGAAAGAAAAGAAAAAGGTGTGCAGACAAACCTTATTGAACCTTACACTCCAATGGATTTTACGCAGTTGGATGTTGCAGATTTCTTTGAGAATCCTAACGAGAATTTTGAAAATTTGAATGGCGATGGGAATATCAATATGGTTTGAAAAGATGTCTCAACAATAAGTTATCCCAAATGTATTATTTTTAGTGTGTTTTTCTTTTTAGTATATGCTTTGTGATTTTCAGTGTGTTTTATATTCTATGTAATTTGAAAAAAAAATTGGTAAGTTTTTCCTATATATTGATAACAAATAAAGAAATATATTTACTATTTAATTCTCAATGCTTATTTTTTTTATAATTATTTTTATGAAGAAATATGGACCATGCGATTGGAGTTAAAGTCAATGGTGAAGCTCTATGCATAGCAGATAGTGCAACAACACACAATTCTCAAAAATAAAAAATATTTTTCCCATTTCATATTAGCTGAAACTAATGTTAGCACAATACCTGGTGTTGCAAACCTTATTAAACGTTGTGAAAGAGCCAATATTTATTATCTGGTGACACAAAATTTATAATTGACGACGCTATATTTTCTAGTAGATCAAAAAGAAATCTACTAAATTTTAGAGATATACGTCGTAATGGTTATCATATTAAGAAAACAAATGAAAAAGACGTTGAATATCTATATATTACGTCTATTGTTTCAGGGAAGAAATATATATTGGAAAAGTTACCAGCATACTCTTTCGGATTATATTATACTTTTATAAATTCAATTGAATCATACACTCTGATGGATAAAGAGTCAATAAATTCAAAGAATTTTATCATTTGACATGATCGTTTGGATCATCCAGGTTCGATAATGATGCGAAAAATTATAGAAAATTCTCATGGACATTTGTTAAACAACCAAAAGATTATTTTGTCCAAAAATTTTTTATGTGCTGCTTGTTTTCAAAGAAAAATGATTATAAGATTATCTCTAATGAAAGTTGCCTTTGAATCTCCGGTATTTTTAGAATGAATTCAATGAGACATATGTGCATCTATTATTCCATCATATTGACCATTTAAATATTTCATGGTACTGATAGATGCATATACACGATGGTCACATGTTTGTTTATTATCTACTCGCAATGTTGCATTTGCTATACTTTTTGCTCAAATAATTCGATTATGTGCACAATTTCCAGATTATACATTCAAGAAAATTCGTATGGATAATGCTGGAGAATTTACATCCCAAATTTTTTATAATTATTGTATCTCAACTAGGATTACAGTTGAGCATCTTGTTGCTCACATACATACACAGAATAGGTTAGTAGAATATTTTATTAAAGATTAAAATTAATTGCTAGGTTTTTACTTACGAAAACAAAGCTACCTAATTCTGCTTGGGGACATGCCATATTACATGCAGCAGCACTTATTCATATAAGACCAACTGCATATCATAAGTATTCCCCATTACAACTTGTCACTGATAAAAAATTAGATATTTCCCATCTAAGAATTTTTGGTTGTGCGGTTTATGTCCCAATTGCTCCACCACAACGCACTAAAATGGATCCTCAAAGAAGACTGGGAATTTACGTAGGATTTGAATCTCCGCTAATTATTAAATATCTCGAACCCTTGACGGGTGATATTTTTACGACACGATTTGCCGATTGCTATTTTGATGAGGCAATTTTCCCAACATTAGGGGGAGAGAAACAACAACTGAAAAAATAAGAAATTTCATGGAATGCATCATCATTATCTCATTTTGATCCTCGTACAAATCAATATGAATTGAAAGTTCAGAAAATTATTCACTTACAAAATATTGCAAATCAATTACTTGATGCATTTACTGATATTAAAAAAGTGATAAAATCACATATACTAGCTGTCAATGCTCATATTCGTATTGATGTCCCAACATGACAAATTACTAATACACTAGCAAATGAGTCTAAAACATGGTAGACACATCGGTTCCAAAGATAAAAATCCAAAAAAGAAAAAAGAGCAAAATAAGCAAGTTAGCACTTCTAAAGTTATTGGTACTATTCCTGAAGAGTCTATACTAAATAGTTACATAACTGAAGAAATAATCTCGAAAAAGGTTCAGGTACCTGAAAATGATGATAATGAAGAGATCTCAATAAGTTATGTCACTTAGGAAAAAAGATGGAACCGAAATAAAATTATTGTCGACAACATATTTGCATATGCAGTAGCTCTTGAAATTATAATAGAAAATGAGGATCATGAACCAAAGTCTATTGATGAATGTCTACAAATAAATGATTGGCCAAAATGGAAAGACGCAATGCAGACAGAGCTAAGTTCACTTGAAAAACGTTAAGTTTTCGGACCTATTGTCAAAACATCTAAAGGTGTAAAACCTTGGCTACAAGTGGGTATTTGTACGAAAATGTGACGAGAAAAATGAAATTGTTAGATATAAAGCACGACTTGTAGCACAAGATTTCTCATAAAGACCAAGTGTTGATTATGAGGAGACATATTCTCCAGTGGTGGATGCAATAACATTTAAATTTTTACTTAGCCTGTCAATTTCAAAAGGACTTCATATACGTCTAATGGATGTTGTAACAACTTATTTATATGGATCACTTGATAGTAACATTTATATGAAAGTTCCTGAAAGATTAAAACTTTCCAAAGTATATAATTCAAAATCTCGGAAAATGTATTCAATTAAGTTACAAAAATCTTTTTATAGATTAAAGCAATCTGGATGTATGTGGTATAACCGTCTTAGTGAATATCTTTTAAAAAAAATGATATATCAACAATCCTATTTGTCCATGTGTTTTTATTAAGAAGTCTAAGTCTGGATTTGCTATCGTCATTGTATATGTTGATGATTTAAATATCATTGGAACTCTTGAAAAGATTATAGAGACGGTAACATTGCTGAAAGATGAATTTGGAATGAAAGATTTAGAAAAAATAAAATTTTGCCTTGGGTTGTAGATCGAGTATTTAACTGGAGGGATTTTTGTTCATCAATCAAATTATACTGAAAATATATTAAAACGTTTTAACATAGATAAATCCTATTCAATGAGTTCTCCCATGGTTGTTCTATCCCTTGATGTGAAAAAAAATCCTTTTTGTCCTCGACATGATGATGAAGAAACTATTGGTCCTGAAGTATCATATCTTAGTATTATTAGTGCACTAGCATATCTTGCTAATTATACAAGATCTGACATATTATTCTCTGTTAATTTACTAATAAGATATAGTTCTTCTCCAACTAGAAGACATTGGAATAGTGTTAAACAGGTCCTTCAATATCTCAGGGGAACAATAGATATGAGTTTATTTTATTCAAAGGATTCAAAGTCAAAATTGATTGGATATGTTGATACTGGATATTTGTCTGATCCACATAAAGCACGATCACAAACAAATTATTTGTTTACATATGGTGGAACTGCTATTTCTTAGCGCTCTATAAAGCAAACTCTTATAGCAACTTTTTCGAATCATACTGAAATCTTAGCAATACATGAAGCAAGTCGAGAATGCGTATGGTTGAGATCTCTTATTCAACATATTCAAGAAACTTGTGATCTTTCATTTAACAAAGAAAGTCCAACAGTGTTATATGAAGATAATGCAACATGCATAGCCTAAATTAAAGGAGATTACATTAAAGGAGATAGAACTAAACACATTTCACCAAAAAAAAATTTCACGCATGAATTCCAAAAGAAAGGGAATATAGATGTCCATCAGATTCGCTCTAGTAACAACTTGGCAAATCTATTCACAAAGACATTACCCACTGCATCATTTGAAAAGTTGAGATATGATATTAGAATGCGTCGATATAAAGATATTATATGAATGGGAATGTATACGAATTGTACTCTTTTCTTTGACCAAGGTTTTTATCCCATTGGATTTTTTCTAACAAGATTTTTAATGAGATAGTTTATAAACATATTTATACAAGAATGATGTACTCTTTTTCCTTCACTAAAATTTTTTCCCACAGAATTTTTTTTAGTAAGGTTTTAATGAGACATACTCTTTGTATATAAACATCCAATGGGGAGTATTATAAATATATGTCTAATCAAGTACAAAAATATTTTATTAATATTAGGTAAATGTCAAATCAAATATGGATGTCCAACTCATTTTCTAATTTATCATATTATTATATGATGTATTTATTCATCTTATATGCCTATAAATAGAAGCAAATTTGTAATAAAAACATACAAGTGAAAACAAGAGAAAGAAAATATTCTCTCTATTTTCTCTATTCTTCATTTCTTACTCTCTATATTCTTAACTTCAAATTAGTAGTATTTCATTTGTTTCACAATATCCCTTTCTTTTTCTTTCGTGTGAATTTTGTGATTTTATTCTATACTCTTGAATAAAAGAATTCAAAAGCAAAATACCCATACACAAAGTGTTCTGTTATTGCTTCAAAAACCTCATTTGCTAATTCCTTAGTTATGAATAATTGAATCAAGTTTCCTTATTTAAAATTTACTAACATAAACTTGATATAGCATTTAATGTTTGGATCAACTTAAAAAAAATATACTTGAATATCTTAGGTGATTCGATTTAAACAAAAAAAAGTTATTAGTTCGTGATTAATTTAAAAACTTCCAATTTCAGAAGGAGAAAGATAATAATTTAGAAGGGAAGAAAGACAACAACTTTCTAAAAACTTTCAGATGGTTTCAAAGTCCACTGCTAGGTAAAACTTTTAAACTTGAACTACACAAGATGTAATTTTGCACAACCGGTCAGGTCGCTTAGCAACAGGATATATGGATAATAATAATCTCTATTTTTAGTATTTTTCAAAATTCCGCTGCACCATGATCCTGACATTTATGCAAACCCAACAATTGACGCCTACTGATTGCATAGTTATTGATGCAAGCATGCCAGCTGGCCGTGTCTAGCTAGCATTGTGCAGCCTACATAAAATGGAACATTAGCTGTGAAGCAACCTTGCGTTGGGTATTTTTTTCTATTCCTTTCTCCTATTTAAAAGGACTTGAATGAACCATTAGATTAAGATCCGATGGTCGTAACTCCACTATTGAACAAAAAAACTTACTGCCGTAGTAATTGAATGAGAGAGGTATATATCTAAAAATAAATAAAATATAGTATATCTTTTGCATAAATAGAAGTAAATTTCGATATAATTATAGATATAGCAAAAATAATAAGGCAAATTTTAAAGTTATAAATGGATAATTACCTAAAAAGGAATAAAACATTGATTGAGTAAAAAAATCACAAAATAAGTTAAATGTAAATATCTAGAAGAATAATAGATTGCTAGTTATTTGATATTTTACAGATCCAAATATTCTATTTACTGGTAATATATTTATTTATAAATTTCAATTTTTTATTTAATCTAGGTTTGTTATATATATATATATAATATGAGCTCAATTCTTATTTTTAGTCTCTAATTCATAATTTTTACTTTAATCTTTCGTTGATTCTCTAAATAATTGGTTATTTTATTTAAAATATAAGATCAAAATTTTACTAGTTTTAAAATTCTTAATTTTTTTAAAAGAGCATCATCAGTTCAGTTTATTTTAAACTGCCATAACATATATGTAAGTTAAAATTTTAAATTTTGTTGACAATTATGTAAATGCTTTCCTTATATTTTATTAAATAAAATTAAAATTCGCATATATTTTATTAAATGAAAATTAGAATTTAATGTTTTGTTGAAACTGTATAAATTATTCACATATATTTTACTCATTTTCAAATTAAACATTAATAAAATTGATAATTTTTTTATCTCTCTAAATTCTTAGATATATTTCATGTTATCCCTAAATCACTTTTTTGCTGAAAATTAAAATTATCATGATTAGGGTTTAATCTAACAATTATTCATGTTGTTTTTGACTAATTAGGGTGAAAAGTAGAGGAAAAAGGAAAAAAACAAAGAAATGAAATAAGAAAATGGGATGAAAATTGAAGGGAAAAAAATTAAAAAAATTGTAGATTTAAAGGCTACATGACATGCACATGATCATTTTGCTTAAATTTTTAATTGGGGGACTAAATTTGCATAATTTTTCAAATTATGAAATGGTGTGAACTCAAAGATATAGGGATCAAAATATCACATTACCTAAACTGTGGGATTGAAACTATAATTTTCCTAGACTAATACATGAATTTGTCAAATGTCTAGTTTGCCCCCATTTATCAAATTGGAAAAAGGGAATTTTGGCCATTAACTAATTAATGTGTCAGTTAGATATCCTCACGAAAATACCCAACGCATAGTTACAAATTCAGCCTCTTAGGCATCTCCCATGGGTCGACCATTTTCTCCTTTAATGGGGGTGCTATCCATGTGTCAACTTTAAGCAATGAACTGTGTTTTCTAATTAAATAAATTTTATAGTATTTTTTATGTTTAAAAATATTTTAAAAATTTGTATTTTACTCTAAGTGTATTTTTTTTTTAAAAAAAATACCTCTTTTATATCTTATATATTCATAAATATTTTTAATATAATTAAATTATTTTATTTTTATTATTAATATTTAAGTTATTATTCATATAATTTAAAATAATATTCCTAATAATATGTCATAAAAAATAAAATATTAAAAATAAGATAATTAGATATATTGTAGAGAGTAACGAGAATTACATAATATTTGTATGAACTAGAATCACTTAAATTATAAATAACATTAATGTGAATACAAAATAAAATACAAAACTAAAGCATTTTTTTAATAATCACGTAGATCACTTCTGATTCCTCTAATATCTTAAAAACTCTAATATCTTAAAAATATTGTCCAAACATATTAGATTTATTTAAGATGTATTATTAATTGTAATATTTGTTTTTATATTTTATTTAATTTAATGTCATGTTTTTACTTTTCCATTTAAATTTTTTTATTTATTGTTTAGTTTGTTTATGTATTTTTCTTTTTACTATCATGTTTAATAATATGGTATTAATTAAATATATATTTTTAATTAACTTAATGTAAAACACAAATTGAATATGTAATTGTATTAATATATTAACTAAATTATGAATAGATATTTGATGAAATAAAATTATTATTGTAAATAGAATAACAAGAATATTCTTTTTAAAGTAAAATTTGAAATAGATGGGTTGGAGATGAAGTTTAAATTTGATGTAAAAATTGCATTATTTTTAATACAAAAGTTACTCTAAAATAGAGTCATGGTTGAAGATGGTCTCAGGTGGATTCCACAAGAATCTTTTGTTACCCTATCTACTAAGTCCATGCGACTTAATTGTTATTTGTTGGCATTGTTTGGGCAAAACATAAATTAATTTTATTGATTTATGTAAACATGGTAAGTTGAATTTTTTCATGATTTTAATGAGAGTTTGAATGCAAGAGTAACTCTTATATATTTGTTTCCTTATAGAATTAAAATTCTACATACTTACCATATTCGATAAATTTATTAAAAATAACTTTGTAGAATTTATGAAAATAAATTATCAAAATATCTCCAAATAAAGTTATGATCGATTAGAGAAAATATTTGTTATCTTGCACTTGCCTTATGAGGATGAGTCAAAACTTCATGGAACTTTCCATATTACAATCGATCGATTTCCTACCAAGATGGGGCATCCGAAATCTTATGATTTAGAGTAGGAATATTAGTTGTAATTAGATTCTACATTTTATTAAACATATAAAGATTATGTTAGGAAAGTTTTTGTGTTAGATTATGAAACTTTCTATGAATTATATTATGAATCAACTTATGAAGTTTGTGTATATAAGAACACATATCTTCATAAGTCATGTGCTGCGGATTTTCATGGAAAGCATTCAGACGAAGTGAAGCAAGATTTCCATCTCCAAAAGTCAATGATTGTTGATTAAGAAATCTGAGTTTCAAAATTTTTTGGAGTTACACTTGTGTTCCAAAGGTGTTGGAACATTACATTGAATATCATTTGGAAGAAGGAGGAGGTAAATTTTCGCGAGAAGACGTTTTGTTGTCTGAAAAGGTACAATATTTAAAGGATTTCAACGAAACATATTTAATTCATGAGGATCTCGCAAACAAGTGTAATAGTGAAGCAATACAAAAACCACATCAAAACATAAAGATAATATTTAGTTTTATTTTTATAATTCCAATTATTTATTGTATTGTTTAAGTCTTTTACTGATAGTGGATTGTTTTCTCATTGAACCTAGCATCAACGGGTAGAATATTTGATATCCAAACTTTGTGAATTTAATTTTGTTGTACATTTGTGTACATATTTTAACTGATGTTATAACATTCATTGAAACATCACGAATATGATAAACTAATTAACTTGGATGCGGAGATTCAGAATTGTCTAATCCGTATAAAAAGGGGAAATGCTGCATCCACTAGGATCTCTCAACTGTTGTTCATGGATGATACTTGATCTTCTGCTGAAGTAATCTTGATTGCTATGGAGTACAAAAAATTAACATTCTAAATACTTATGTTGTAGCTAGGGTGCAGGAGATCAATCTTTAGAAATCATCCATGTGGTTTAACACGAATACTCCAGAGGATGTAAACTGACGTGGCCTTAGCACAACTTATGGGAGTCAGGATTGAAAAGCATGCAAGGAAAAGTTTGAGCATAATGGGGTGTTTGAAAAACATCAAAGAAGGAGATGTTTGAGCATAATGGTGCGGAAGGAAAAGTTCCTATCTCAAACAGGAAGGTGCTACTTAAATCCATAATTAAGCCTTTCAGCTGTTTTAAGTTGCACAACAATTTATTGTACGAAATTGAAGCGATGATGGCGGCATTTTTTGGATCAATAAGGACAACTTTGTGCTGTAAAAAAGGAGGAGGGTTAGGATTATGTGATCTACATATGTTCAATCTTGCCATGATTGACAAACAAGTGCCACGAATTGCATCCAAACCAATTGTTTGCTGAGCAAAAATTTTAAAGCTAAGTGCTTCGGAAATGATGAATTTTTCAGTGTCAAGTTGGGATCTAAACCTTAGTTACGTGGCGATCTATTTCGAGAATTAGCTGGAATTCTATCAAAAACTGAAGCTGGAAATGAGGTTTGAATTATGTGGATGTGTTGGAAATATGATCGGATTTAGTACTCTTGACCAATTGATATTTATATTTGTGCTGGATGTTAACTCCACAATTTGGGTAGGATTGAGTTTTCTAATTGGACTATAACTTCTCATTCTATAAGAATATATATCAATTCTCCATCAAACAGAAATGTGTGAGTGAATGTATTCACCAAAAAATGACTCTTTCTATATTCTTCAATCTACCTATCTCTCTCTACATCTTCTTCATAGACTTAAAGATTTAAGGTGTGTAATCGAATGGGTAGTTCTAGTAGTTATCCACCACTATTGAGAAAAAGTATGTTCGTGTTTGATTTGAGTAATAGACATATTCGTAATTCGATCAAAATGGGGTTTGTACACAAGTTTGATTCGAAATATGTGGATTGATAATTTACAATATATATGATAATATCCGATCCATTCATATATATATATATATATATATGATTCATATTATCGTTGCTTATTCACTTTCACAGGGATAAATGGCTTCTTAGACTCTCCACATTTTGAAGTCCTGTTATACCCCAGTTATATTATGTGTTTTGGCTAGTTAATGTCTATGCAACTCTTTCCATCACGTGAGATCAACCACTAATACTTCATTATAATGGTCTCTTACCTCATACAATCTCACGTGCCTCGTTACATTGCAGACATTGGCTCTGGCTCAATCATTAATACTTCATCACAATGGTCTCTTGCTCACAAAGTCTCACATATCTCACTTATGAATGTTTTACAAATGTGTTATAATATGCATTTAACCAACAATATTCAATTTAATTTAAGTTTCTACCACTAACAACCACATATCATGTCAAACACAAGTGAAAAATCTATAGCAGTAGGTATCCAATTCAATTCAAATTTCCAACTACCAACAACCACCACATATTATATCTAGCACAAGTAAAAATATCATAGTAATATGTATCCAGTTTAATTAAAATTTCCAACTACTAATAATCATATCAAGCAAAATTAGAAATACCATAACAATATATATGTATATGTACATGTAGCTTAAGTTTCCAACCACCAAAAACTACCACATATTATATATGGCACAAGTAGAAATCAATTTTTATTGTTAGCAATGCAAATAATTTGTTCTAACCATAACACAATTTTATACATACTTTATTCATGCAATGTAAGAATTGAGTTTACGTAGTCTAAAGGAACTCACATTACCACCAATGTAATTGTTTTTTTAGTGAAACCTCTAGTTCACCCATGACTCCTATAAACAAAAATGATATGTTTTAAATATTTAATAATGCAAAAATATGCTCATACATGAATTATGAATTATGAATTATGAATTATTTTGACTTGAAAGAATATGGTAACACGTTTCTTAATATTGCTGATTTTTTTAATAAGTACTAATTTTATTTTATTATCTAATAATTTTTTTTTATAAAATTACCCAAAACTACCAATATGAAATTGAAGCCATAAAAGTCCAACTAAAAACATCTATAAGTATAATCAAACTTCCATCTAAAATTTGATATTCTACGGAAATCTCCTTTTTCTACATATCTTGAAATTTCAAAAATTCCACAACACCTAATTAGTGAATAACTAAAATAGAATTTACTCTGAAAATAATGAAGAACCATACTAGTAGTGAAAATCCTTATATTTATTGAATGATTTCAAAGAAAATATGCATAGATATCAATAATTGTATCCTGAACAGTGCCAATTTCAAAATTTATAGTAAATCATAGAAAAATCAGTTTGTCTTAATTTAAGTGGCTACGGAATTCTTACGATAAAAATAAAATCAATTCCACTCAAATTAAACAACAAAAGGTTGGCCAAAATCAGTTACAACGATAGCAGAGGTGAGAGTTTGGGAAGAGAAATGAAGAGGAAAGAAAAATTTTGTTTAGATTTTCATAGAAGTAACTGTTTGGAAAGTAAGTTGTTGTGCAAAACCTTGGATGTTTGGTTTTCTTTTCAGAGATAATTTTCATTTCTAGTATTTTAAGAGGAGTTTTATTGATTTTTGTATAAGATTGAAAATATGTTTGGATAATTATTTAGATAGAAAATTTATAGAGTTAAGTATGAAATTATGTTTGGTTTATTATTTTCAATAGAATCATTTTCAAATTATATGTATATAATATTAAATGATTTGATAGTGTTAGGGTCCATAATTAATATTTTATGTGAGTTAGCTATTTTAGTAGAATAAATTTTAAGATTAGTGGGCTCTATAGTAATGATATAGTTGATAATAAAATATGTTAAAAAAAGTTAGTGGGTAGTTGTGAGTTTCATATTATTAATATAGATAGTAATAAAAATATATTAATAAGAGAGTATGTAGTTGTAGGAAGAAATGAGTTGATTGAAAGGAAAAAATTGATTGATATTATGTAAGAATATGTTTGAAAATGAGGAGAATAAGGTTGGAAAGTATTTTGTGTGGGAAAATTAAAAGATAAAATAGTTATTTTTAATGAAATTAAGTAAAACAAACATGATTTATGCATTTAAAATAATAAAAAGTGAAAAAAATTCACTGAAATGAAAAACAAACGTTCCCTTCAATTTTATGAGATTTGTGTGGTTTTTGTTATTTTATTTGAACTTTTAAGGTTTACTTTTATATAATAATTAGGTGAGAAGATTGATAGAAAAAGAGAGGTAGAGAGAATAATGGTGGATGTATGTATATTTGTATATATATAGTATATTTCATTATATGTACATATGTCCGTATATATCCATATATGCATATGTGTGTGTGTTTATGTAAGGGATTATACAACTAGGTGACGTTTCAAATTTTACCATACACGTCCCTGAACTAAGTATAATGCTAATAAAACTATTACCACTAAAATACTAGTTCAAGTTCTTAATTTATAAAATGCATACACGTACTAAATAATTCATATGAAAACTTGTAGGAATAAAATGCGGGTGTCATAAGAAAAGAAAAACAAAAGTGGCAGATCTAACGGCCACGTCGGCATCTTCATGAAATATTTAATGATGAGACCAAAATTATAGATTTTATCAAGTTATGGGATTCAACGTGCCAAATAAAATATTGATACTAAAACTACAAATAGTTAGTATCTAGTAATATGTACGAAAACTTTGATATGGGTGAACTTTAAGTGAAACTTTTCAATTACAATTAGTATATCTTTCCATCTTCTAATCTCTTATTGAATTCAGGATTTGAAAATACCAATCAAAATTCTAACAACATAATTATTATGTATCTATTCCTAGTATCTTTAATTGATGAAATAAGAATTTTTTTTCTAATTGTCGTCCTACCTTGACAAAATACTCTCAAGTACAATACCATAAAAATAGAAGAAACTTTCCCATTCATCTAAATGTGTGATGAATTATTTATTAACCTCACAAACCTCCATACATAATCAAATTGTACACAAAATAAAATCTTTATCTTTCTCAAAAAAATAAATATATAAATCAAGGTACAACCACCTAGGGATAAGGTTATTATAGTGCCTCAAATATACGGACTAACTAGTCTTGTAATATCGTAATACTTGAATTTCTTATTCAACATTGACTATTACTAATTAGAAATTTCTTGGCCAATATGTTCAATGAACTTGTTCTCATTAAACACCTACTTATATGTGATAGTATGATAGTATCTAATATCTATGAAACAGAATATCATCCATGCAAGCGCTCATCATATGTACATATTTACTCGAATCATTCATATTATATTCCAATAATTCTATGACTTAAAACTAGTTAAAGATCAAAATCTTGGGAGCATATCTCTTTATTGTCATCTTTATGCGATAACATATCACATAATCTAAGGAAAAATATAAACACGAAAAGATGAAGACTAACCTTCTTATTGATATTAAATAGAGTGAGATTGTTCATACAAAAATACTGAAATCGTAAATTTATTTGATTTATTGGACACTAAATGCCACTCAGTTTGCTGATTTATGATATGTTTTGTTTAGTAGCGTTATTTCACGCTTAAATTTAAGTTTCTACTACTGAGAAATATATTAGTTCTGATTCCGACTTTGCACTATAAATTAACAAACATGATAATATTATATCTGAGAGAAAGAAAGTATAATTAATTTGAAAAGCCATTTCTAGCAAAGTAGTTCACATTACATATCACCCACTCAAGAAAAGTAAACTAATAGGAAAAGCATTTCATTCATGAGCACAACAAACTTCACCAAGCTCACTTATTCGAAGTACATATTACTTATTTATAGCACCTTCAAACCTCTGGACTCTCATTTTATTTTATTATATTTTTCCTTTAATTTCATTTTAGGATACAGAATAACCAACGAAGGATAACTTGGTGAAATCGAAGTCCCAACACATGTATGTTTATGCTTGAGTCCCTCATCCGAAAATGTGAGCCTCAACTTCTTTAGTGAATTCGATGAAGAAGTTTAAGAGTGGCAGTGGGTGTGGATTATCCGCATTGAGGAGCTCGTACTCTATGGTCCAAGTGACAAAGTCGACGCCACCTTTGGTTTCGACGTGAATGGTTATGAGCATGTTCTTGTACAACTCCAACAAATCTCCTTCAAGCATCTTGTATGCGATTTGCTTCTTTTCCTCGTCTATGTCTTGAAGCACTTGTTTTGCAGTCTGCTCTTTCCCATCTATGTACATAAGGTTGATCATGAAAAGTTAGTCTATATATAATTAAGAAAATGGTTTAATGTGAATCTAATCTCAAAAATTAGAGTACTATTTAGACCATCTCATAATCCATACATTAGTACTGTTTTTAAAGCTTGAAGTGTGCATGCATTTTATGGCATCATAAGATATGCACTTGTAACTATAATGTTGCTGTTTTTCCTATGATTCGCTAGTTATTTCAATGTATCTACACTTGCCAAAAAAATAAAGTTTCTTTATCTCTTCTTTTGTTTGAGTTCGACAGAAAAAAGTAAAATAAAAATTAATATTTGTATGAAAGGGCAACATGAATTCTTTTTATCTTCCCAAGATGGTCCATAATTTCAGAATGGATATCAACATCGTGTAATTTTTAAAAAGTTATTATATTTGGAGTTCAAAACAATAGCAATTATCTGTGTATATAATGAACCACGCAGGGATCCCACCACATGGATTGATAGGGATTATTCGTGGACCCAAAGTATCAAAATCTTCTAAATAAAACCCAAAACACCACTACATTTGTTAAAACAATCAAACAAACACATTAAATACTAAATGTCACTTTTCTATGTAGGTCTAAATTACTGTTAGATGAGAGGATCATTAATCATGGTATCATACTAAATGATTTATTTAACAGTACTTCTCACGACTTCGTTTCAAACTGAATATGTATAAGCTTACCAACAGTGTATTTCCACTGGATAACTGAGCCATTAGTTCCATAGTTCCCTTGATGCAGATCACAAGCCTGAATTTTTCCAGGGGTGACATTGGTCAAGTGCTGAGGTTTATTAGCAACAAGGTGATGAAAAACGTCTCCACCAGCCTTGAACGCTACCTGGGCTATCAGCTTGCAAGGCAGTGAGGCCATTCCTCCTTAGTACTTTATAACTATGTAAGATAAAAACTTGAATCCAGTGCAGATTATTTGGTCAAGCGATGCTGAGACAACCTTTGCTGTCTAATCTTTATATAGCTGAGCCCTTGAACAAGAATTGCAATCTTCCTTTGTTAATAAGATTTTTTGGGCCTTTCTTGTTTAGTTTAGTAAAGGATTTGGACAGTGACTATTTCCACAAGTTCTTGCCTGTAAATGTCTCGTCATTTTTAGTTTAATCGAAATATGTGATGCTTCCTTTCGATGTTGGATTTTAATGAGGATGATATCTGCTGGATGTAATAGAGATTATGCCCAATTTTTTCGATTGAATGGTCGACGACAGGTGACATAATAGGGGCCATTAAAATATCACAAGATTTGCTCAATCTTTCTGCATTACTCACAAGTTAATCAGTCCCTACATTAATGTGAAGGCGATTAATCATTGAATTAATTTAATTACATATAACCAACTGATATATAATTGTTGTATTTTATATAGTAAAGCTTGACAAAAAAGACTATGTTGATTGTATTGGAGTTTGTAAATACGGACAATGAGGTGGTCAATTTATAGATTGGACCTGTAATGTGTAGACGCTTGGACAGGTAATTCTTATTTCAAACTCTTTATCACTTGATTATATGATGCATTAACACAGTTTTAAAGATTTTATACTTGTAACATTTTGCTTTCAGTAGAAAAGATACAAAATAGAATAAAGGAGGAACTTGTCTGTCTAGTTACAAATTTGTGCAGATCGGTGTACCAAATGTCGCGCAAAAAAATATGGGCAAGCTTTATGGTTAAAGTTTGAATTACAAAAGAAAAATTGAATAGAGAACACAAAAATATTTATATATATATATTTTTTTTAGTTTGAGATTACAATTAAGACATATTTATATAAAAGAATTAGACATGTGAAAAAATAAGTAACGAAGAAAATATGTCATATTAATTTTGATTCAGCTATTACAAAAATGATAGAGTTGTTCCTAATCAAATCCATTTTTGTTCTCGCTAATCATAGACAGATTTGGCAGAAGATCTATTATAAGCAGATCTTGCTAAGGTATCTGCAGCCATACTTATCTTCCTTCATGGGAAAAAAAGATTGACCTGTTGGAAATTATTCACTGGATCTGTTGGAAATTATTCAAGGTCATCCAGCAGTCCCGCAGAAATTATTATCTTTGAGAGGTATGAAATGTTGGGTTCGCGCGATCTCGGGAGACGTATACGCAGCGGAATTTAAAATTTTTCGAAAATATAAATATATATTACATCACATGTAATTAAAACGAATCCCAAAACCCTTGCGCGATTATTCAGTTGTGCGTTTTCTGATAGTTAAAGTAAGAAAGTTTCAAAAACTCTTACCTTGATTTGCACTCCGGCTGATGTAAGGATTGAAACGATTCAAATCGTTATTCCTGCATGAAAGTATCTCCATGTTCTTCAATTCAAAACCCCTTTGATTGAAATCTGATTCACTTATAGGATTCCAAATGTTATCCCTCTAACAGTATCCACACATTGGATGCCCACTCGCAACCGAATCCTATGTTAGTAGTTTTCGATTCAATAATTCTATCCCAAAATGATTTTGTTTGAAACAAGAACACACTAACAATTAGTGTTTTAGGTGTTTAATTTAATTCTTAATTCAATAATTAAATCAAGAATTAAACTAGATAAAAGGTTGGTGAACTTTTTGAGATTGAAAGGAAATGAGGGACGAATTTTTTGGATGAAAGAAAATTATTTTTCTTCACAAAAATCTGTAATTAAAATCCCCATAAAAATATCCAAGAAGATTGTCATTCAATACTATCACAAGTTCTTTTTATATAAAACTCTTCTTCCTTTCTTATCTCCAACTCTTTTGGTAAGTTTCATTATCCCATAAGAACTTTCATTTTTCCTTATTACCTCATAGAAATTGAATTCTCAATTCAACTTTCTCTAGCAATTGGATTCCCAATCCAATTTCCTAATGGGCTTCCTACAAGCCCACACCTAATGGGTCTAGGCCTAAGTAATCAATTAGATTCTATTTTAATTGATCCAATTAATTAAATTAATTCATTTAATTAATTAGGTCCATCTTACTTAATTGATCCAATCAATTAATTAAATGTTCCAATTGACTTTTCTAATCTAATTAGCTCCAATCAATTAATCTAATTAATTAATTGAATTAATTCCACACTTGAATTAATTTAACCCTATTAATTAATCCCATTAATTAATTTAATCCAATACTTGGATTAATTTTTAGACTAAAAATGGATTTGTCCAAGTATTGTGTGTGACCTTTTAAGTTCACTTTAAACTAGTCGTGGGCTCACAACTCTTGTGACTTAGTTGAACAATTAATTATTCTGATTAATTAATCCAATTAATTAATTCTCTTGAAATTAACTTATTAATTGCAAGAACCCACAAGACATGGAAAATATCTAGCAATGCATCATGACTCCTAGTCTAAGGTGAATGTGCGAACCTATTTCAATTACGAATACCATGCAAACACGGTCCTTCCGTCATCTAATCTCTCGATTGAGCCTAGAGCATGGATATTGAGTCAAAACCCTATTAACTCAATAATTATGTTTCCATTTCTAATAGGTTGACTCGATGATGAATAATTAGAAAACCCCACGTCTAATTTTCATCCAACATTGGCCAATGATTTTAAAGTTAAGTACAGTGAAATATATAGGAGATTCACCTATTCATCTAGATAGGTGACGGATCATTTGTTAGCCACTCATTAATCTCCATACATGAAGATGTTACACCCAATATAAACCCCTTGTGATTGTCATGCAATCGGGAAATATATCAAAGTACAACATGTCATGCACAAGGTTACCATAATGCCTCAAGTCTAAGGACTAATTTTTGCATTATCGTAACGAGAAAATTCCTATTCAACAATAGAATATTTCCAATTAGGAATTTTCAGGTGGGGTTGTTCAGTGTATTTGTTCCCAACAAGTACCCACATACATGCACTAGTGTCTCCATACCAATACCTATGAAACGAGGCATCCTCCTTTCAAGTCCGCATCGTATACGCAAGTTTCAATGGGATCAATGATGTCCCATCTCATTAATTCTTAATTTGGAACGTTTTAAGATCACAGCTTTAGAGGCATATTCCACGATTACCATCATATGCGTAACCATGCCCATAGTTATGTGTGATCTAAGAACTTTATCTAATTCTTATGATGAATTTAAGATAAAGATTGTCATTTAAATGATGTTAATATAAATAAGAATGATTCGGAAGAGTATAAGAACGATCAAAACAATTGACACGTCGAGCACTATTCTAACATGAAATTCTCTTTATTTAGGTTGTAATGAATACAAGCTGATTCAACAACAATGAAATATTTGTTCTACGACTTCTATCGTATGGATAGTAGCACAGATTTGCAAATTATAATAGCTTGAAACCAACCAACAACATTAATGCTTTCGAATATACATAGCACTAAATTTTGCTTTCCTAATCATTAACATGATTTTTGTACAGTATTACCCAAAAACCTTGTAATTGCAGCATATATAATTAACATAAAGCGTTGATATACATGAAAACACAGTCCAATACTATCAAACCAAAACAATAGTGTGTTTAGAGGGTGTTCATCTATACTTATTTAAAATATATTATTAGTTCCTACATTTTATCAGATATTTTAATTTAAATTGAGTTAAATTCACTTTTGGTACCATGAGATTGGGACAGTTTTAGTTTCGATACCTACGTTTCAAAATGATCACATAAATTTTATTTTCAACGTATCCTTTCGTTAAAAATATTAATGGCCCCAACTAACTTAGCCATTAAAACCTGAAATGGGAGAGAAAATGCACGGATGAGCTAATTTTTAGAGGAAAATTTGGTGCGGCTACCATTGAAAGACTTCCCCAACTTCTCAAAGCATTCTCCAAACATTCTTCCACCATTCTTACACCATAATTGTTTTTTTTTTTTTTTTTTTTGAAAAGAGAAATATCTTCATCCCGACTTCAAACTTTCTTGACAAATGAAAAATCCTGAAATAAAATTTTATTGTTGTGCCAACTCCATGAGTATTACATTTATTGATAATTTTTTAGGAATAAAATGTTATCTTACATGTACGAAAAATCTATATTTCGATAAATTTGAATCTAGTTTGGAAGAGTTTTATTCTATGTGTAAAACTAGTTTTAATCTATCAAGACACAGTAAAATAATTTTTTTAACTTTAAATGTAAAAATAAGAGAGACGTGGATAATTTCAACAGTTCATACTAAAAACTAAAATGATGGATAACTATCATAAATATAAAAGTAGAGACATGAAAATTTTTGGTTTGCTTATTTGAATTGAAATTTAAATATAAACTAACTTATTTAAATTTTAGACAAATATTATTTTTTAGATAAATATATGTATTTCTCTAAATTTATTACATCTAAATTATTGAATGCCAAAATATGTATGAATACACTTTAGTTGCACATTTAATGTCCACTGTTTTATATATAACCTGAAAAAAAATATGAAAAATTATTAAAATAAAATAAAATAAACATTTCTATCCAAAAAATACATAATATTTTCCAATACAAGAATACATTCCATTAACTTTTCATTTAAAAAAAAATACCCAACAAACAATTTAACTAATCGATTTTTTTTTCTTATTTGTGGTAATGATAATTTTAATTTTAATAAAATAAATTTATTTAGTTTTTTTAAAATTTAGATATATACATAATAGTAGAGATAATTATAATTTAAAACTGAATGAACTAAATGGGTAATTTTCACTTTAGATCCCATGAGATTAGGGGCGTTGCAATTGAGTCCCATGAAGTTAACCGCAATGTGTTTCGCACGTCGTTTTCTTCATAAAGTTTTTTAGGGTCGGGACTATAATTGCATTGAAAAATTTCCTATGGGATGAAAAGTATAGAGGTACCAAAACTGAAATGGCCTTAGTCCTATAGGACCAAAAAGTAAATTTAACCTTTTTGAAACTTATAAAATATTTGATTTTATTTTAAAAATAATTTTTTGATGTGTTTGAATAAGATAAGATCATGAAGTTTATAAGATAATGGTAATGATTATTATCGAAATTAAAGTAGTTTGTTGAAATCTTAAAAATAAGCTAGTGATGCGATGTGTACCTCGGGGTATGATTTTATTTGAATATGTCACTACTCATTGGAATTGATTCCTTCGTCGAAGCTGCTAGAAAATTGGGTTCCTACTTGTGATACAATTTAAAAGATTCAAAATATAAATAGAAAAACCAAAAATTTATGACGTTCAAAAATGTATAAATCCATGTCACATTCAGTGAACATTTATGATACATGTATATGATGTACTCAATGCCCCCTCCTTCCCGACCACCCGGGTCCCACGAGTGAAAAGTTGGATCTACATTGTATCTCATCCGAATCGCCCCATCTATCCTCCTAAGGATACAATCAATAATTCACTTCATTTCTAATTAGACAACTTTTACCTCAAAAATCCATTAGATTTATGGAATCGGTTATCCAACAGACAACTTTTATTTTATCTATCCTCCTAGTCGGTTTTTTTCCATTCATATAATGCATAGACAGTTAGGGGTCCCCAAGATTGTTCCAGAAAAAATGCCCCAATACTTAATCTGAGCTTAAAGCTGTAAAACGTATAATAAATCACGTACCTTAAAATGGCATGGAGAGAGTATTTATAGGTGTTTATAGTGGGATATGGGTCAAGATGGACCCTTTGTGTATTTTAGGCCTAGTGGGCCTAGATGCTCTGTTGGGCTAGAACATAAGGTTCTTGGGCTCAATTTTAATGTACCCAACATAAGCCCTGCAACTCTCGGGCAGGTTACAAAGTACAGTCTGGCAAGGAGTTAAATAATTGAGTAATATAAGTTCGCTCAAAGTTTGTTTGTTTTTTTCCTCTTTTGAGTCGGTCATGTTTGGGAGAATAAAAAAGTGTATGTGCGAGGTGAAAATGCCTCGACTAGATGATCAATGCATTGGGAGCTTGATAACCATGTTGCCATCTAGGGCTTGGTGGAAGGTGATATGGAGTGTGGGCGAGGTCATGCCTCCCCCTCTTTTCTTGCTAAAGGCGTGGCTACCTCGGTTGGGTGAATCATGGCCTTGCTAGGCTACCTCGGTTTTCTCACCCAACTGAGGCATCTTTACCTCAGTTGCGCAAGGCGTACCCCTCATCTGGCCGAGGCAATCATGCGATCGCACGGGGTTCACGGTTGGGGTGCGTCTAGCCTGGTCCTTTTGATTAGTTATGTTTCGAGTTGTTTTCCACCCCTTTTAGTAAGTGAGATAGGTAGGGGCTTAACATCTATAAAGTTTCTTAGGGAAGAATCCCTTAGGTTTATTGAGGTGAATATGGGTTTGCTTAAGTGTCCATTTGATTCCATTAGAACATTGAGTATGTGGGTAGCTTCTTAGACTCGTCTGCGAGTTGGGATCATAATGAGTCTGGAGATTCGGACCCACCTATAGTTTTTGAGCTAGAAGGTCTTCTCTCCACTGGGGGTTGAAACCTTTGGCATCTTCGAGATGGA
This sequence comes from Paulownia fortunei, assembly GCA_019321725.1. Taxonomy (NCBI): domain Eukaryota; kingdom Viridiplantae; phylum Streptophyta; class Magnoliopsida; order Lamiales; family Paulowniaceae; genus Paulownia; species Paulownia fortunei. The sequence continues at coordinate 1,502 of JAGSPU010001228.1, read as the reverse complement.
AATGTGATCGCTGGCAATTCATAGAAACATTATTTTTTTGACATAACATAGTACAAAATTAGAACACAATTTATACAGGTTCATAAGAATTTCATGAAGTTGCATCGACAAAGGATGTTTATTCGGGCAAGATATCATATCGGCCATGGAATTTGTTCAACCCAGTGTTAGCTAATTTTTTCTTTGTTTAGTTTATATGCCGTAGTAGGCAATTGTTAGGCTTCATAAGAGCTTTGGTAGCATGTATGTTGTCATGTTGTCTTGAGTGATTATTTCACACTTATATTTTACTTGACAAACTCCATTTGAGCTCCCATTTTTTTCCCATCAATAACTTGTTTGGGTTGCCTAAGATTGTGTTAGACAACCTCCTACTAGTGATTATGTTACTCTGAGCTACTCTTGGCAGCTTCTTATAGGCTGATGTACTACCATAAACTGCTATGTAGCTTTTTATAAGTTAATGCCTTTGTTAATTGCCTTCAACCTCTCTAGATTCTCACAGAAAAATGCTTGTGTTCGATAAACTTTTTTGGGCTCGAGTTTTCTTTCCCTAATTCTTTATAGAATGGAGCATAGAGAGTAGGTGATGATTTGTGATCATCATCATTTAGGATTAATTTCTCGAAAGAGGTTTAATCTTACTGGTACTACTTCGTGACTTCCTTTAGGTGGAGCACTACTAGTAGTGCCATTAGCAAACATGGTATTTATGGTCTTATCCTTATGACCGATGAAGGTTTAGGTGAGATAATCGTCAAAGAGCATTCTCCCTTTATACTGGCTAGTGCAGCTTCTCAGTTTAATTTTATGTGTTGTCTCGCAACCATCTCTCTCGTCCTAGACTATAGTTAGTTGGGGAGTAATTTTACTATGAAGGGTCGATTGCCTATCTTGAGGCAACAGAGATGAAGTACGAGACTAAGGTCACCACTTGTAGGGAAAGGTAAGTAAAGTCACCCAAGGATTTGCGAACTTGAAGAAGCACTATGAGGAAGAGATTTCTCCGGAGATATGGTTCTATGATTTAGAGGAGGGCGAGGTTTTTTTAGCTTGCACCAAGGAAGAGATTATATCAAAACTCAAGTCCTCTTCGGATTTGGAGGCCATTATTGAGAAGGCAGCAATCGTCATTTATGATTAGGCTATTTGTGATTGCTGACACACTTTAAAAGAGATAGGTAGTTTTATGTGGAGGATGTTATGTTGTGGGCCCTTCCTTGCTAGAGGTTGAGGTGGGCGAGGTAGTTGCTCTTGAGCACAAGATGGATGCCACATGGGTGGATAATAACCTTCAGAATGTACTTGGGAAAACAGATCACCCCAGGGCGTTGCTACCTCAAGAGTTGTAAGTGCTTCTGCTTAGGACTTAGTTATTCTGGAGGATTGTTCTTTTCTACCCTTTTCACTTTAGGCTCGTCATTTTGCATTTTTAAAAAGGTTTAATTTGGATGAGGCGGGTGTGTTGTCTCCCCTAAGATTAAGTTTTTTCTTGGACGAGG
>JAGSPU010000244.1:0-32561 GCA_019321725.1 Paulownia fortunei | reverse complement strand
ACTAAGATAGTCCGTAACCAAGTTCTCGGACCCCTTTTGTCCTTGATTTGCATAAGAAGGATCCATCGAATGAGTCGTGGCTTGGTATCCTTCTTGGTGAGCAAGTACCTAAGGGCTGCATGAAAAGAGCGAATTTTCCTAACATTTGAGGGTGGGGATAAGGAACGCACAAGATCAATCTTAGATTTATCAACCTCAATCCCTCTAGTAGAGATTACATGCCCTAACACTATCCCTTGATCAACTATAAAATAACATTTTTTCCAATAGAGCATAAGATTAGTTTCAATGCATCTTTGAAGTACAAGTATAAGGTTATCTAGACATTTGTCAAATGAATCACCATAAACACTGAAATCATTCATGAATACCTCTATGATGTTCTCAATGTACTAAGAGAAAATGCTCACCATACACCTTTGAAATGTGGCCTGTGCATTGCAAAGTCCGAATGGCATGCGCTGGTAGGCAAATGTACCAAATGGGCAAGTAAATGTAGTCTTCTCTTGATCCTCCGGAGCAATGACAATTTGATTATACCCTGAGTAGCCATCAAGAAAGCAATAATGAGTATGACTAGATAATCGTTTAAGCATTTGATCAATAAAAGGTAAAGGAAAATGATCTTTGCAAGTGGAAGAGTTAAGCTTCCTATAATCAATGTAAACTCGCCATCCAATTTGAACTCTTTGAGGTACTAACTTTTGACAATCATTTTGTACTACAGTGATACCGTATTTCTTAGGAACCACTTGGACCGGGCTTACTCACTTGCTATTTGAAATAGGGTAGATGACCCCAACATCAAGAAACTTTAATATCTCTTTCTTCGCAACTTCCGTCATTGGCGGGTTCAATCGCCTTTGGGCCTCCCTCGTAGGTTTGGATCCTTCTTCTAGTAAAATTCGGTGCATGCACATAGATGGGCTAATTTTTTTAATATCAGCAATGGTCCATCCAATAGTCGTCTTGTACTCACGGAGCACCCTAACAAGCTTAGCCTCTTGTGTATCGGTGAGATCTTTAGCAATAATAACTGAAAGTGTTTCTTTTTCGCCCAAATACACATATTTGAGATGCTTCGAGAGTGGTTTGAGCTCTAATGTAGGTGCCTGCACCACAGAAGGTAAAAGTCTCTCATTAGTCAATGACAAAGCAATGTAAGAGATATCATACTTTGTATTTTGTGAAAATGAGTTCAATCTTTCCACTGCTTCTTCCACATTTTCCAATAGTTGCACATCTATCTTTATCTCTTTCAAGTCCTTTATGTAAAGATTGTTCCTCAATGCAATAATCCAATCCATCATTGCTACTCAATTCAAACATTTGTTGGGTTATAGAATTAATAATATCAACTGCAAAAATAGAATGCACATCACTAGGATACCTCATAGCTTCAAAAATATTAAATCTAATTATCTCACCATCAAATTCCATAAGCAATGTGCCATTATGAACATTAATTTTAGTCCGAGCTATTTTTAGGAATGGTCTCCCTAGGAGAATGGTTGTAGGATGTAAGGATCTATCATCCTCCATCTCAAAAATATAAAAATCCACAGGAAAAACAAATTCATTCACTTGTACCAAAACATCCTCCACAACTCCTTTAGGGTATGCATTTGATCTATTTGCTAATTGTATAAAAACATCACTTTTTTCTAAAGGGCCTAGATTTAAGAAAACATAAATGGCATATGGCATGACATTGATTGATGCACCAAAATCTAATATGCACTTTTCAAACTTGGTATTACCAATGGTACAAGGGATGTTGAAAGTGCCCGGATCATTGCACTTTGGAAGGAGTTTTCTTTAAAAAAACCGCTGAAACATTCTCCTCCACATTTACTTTTTCATCCCCTCTCAACTTTCTTTTATTGGTGCACAGCTCCTTGAGAAATTTGGCATAGCGAGGTACTTACTTGATGGCATCAAGAAGAGGGATGTTTACCTCCACTTTTTGAGAAGTTTCAAAGATCTCATTTTCTTGCTCCTCTTTCTTTGATTTTGCTAACTTGTTAGGAAAATGTGGAGATGTTATATAATTACAAGAGAGAGGTTTAGGAGTGATTACCGACTTTAGATTCTCCTTGACTACGGGTGGTAGATGAGTAGGAGAGTGAGAATCATCTAAGGAAGGGATGGTATTACTTGACTCGCCCTTCTCAACCTCTTTGGATACCTCTTTTGTTGGCAAGCTAGGAGACTCCAATTATTTCCCAGTTCTAAGAGTTATGGCACTTGCATTTTCCTTAGGATTCACCATGAGTTGGGAAGGTAACTTACCTGATCCTTGTATTTCCAATTGGCTCAAGCTAGTGGCTATTTGCCTTACTTGATTCTCAATATGTTGGAAATGAGTTTGTGTGGTTTGTTGAAATTGCATAGTATTAGTAGCAAGTGCTTTCATGAGATCTTCCAAGGATGCGCCCGATTGTTGTGGAGATTGAAAAGGTGGTTGCACATTAGATTGGTGAAAATCGGGTGGTCGGTTTGGCATTTGAAATGGGGTAGGTTGTTGTTGTTGGTTCTCGTATCTCAAATTAGGATGATCCTTCCATCCTTTATTATAAGTGTTGGACAATGGATTATATCTTTACCTTGGTTGACTTGAAAAACCACCAATCATATTTGCTTGCTCCATAGAACTCTCTTGGAGAGATAGACATATATCCGTGGGATGCCCTACCATGCAACATACTCCACATGCTTTGACTTATTTCCCTACTGCCATTTGTTGCACTAAAGATGTGAGGTGTGAAAACTTTTGTTCAAGAAGTGATGTGTTTACCTCATTGACACTCTTAGGTGGCGGTGGAGGATCATTACGGGTGATGAATTATTGAGAATTTGCAGCTATATTTGCAATTACATTCCTTGTTGCCTCGAGTGTCTTGTCAACTAAAGTCCATCCACTTGCAACATCAATCATACTTCTTTCCATTAGCATAAGCCCCTCATAAAAATACTGAATGAGAAGTTGATCACTGATTTGATGATAAGGACAACTGGCACACAATTTTTTATATCTTTCCCAATACTCATAGAGAGATTCCCCATTGTATTGTCAAATCCCACATATTTCTTTTCAGATGCTCCTTGACTTGGAAGCTAGAAAATACCTCTCAAGAAATACCCTTCGCATTTCATTCCATGTGGTAATCGTGGCAGACGGTAGATAATAAAGCCACTCCTTTGCCGAATCCGCCAATGAAAAAGAAAAGACAATGAGCTTGATGTTTTTTTCTCAAATGCCAGTTGGTTTCATACTAGAGCACACGACATGAAATTTCTTCAAGTGTTTATTTGGATCCTCACCCGCAAAACCATGGAATATGGGCAAAATATGAATCATCCCAAATTTAACTTCAAAGCTGGCTTCCAAGTTGGGATATGTGATACACAATGGTTGATTCTCCAAATTGGGAGAAGCTAACTCCTTCAATGTTCTTTGATTATGTGTTATTTCAATAGTTTCGCATTGATGAGGAGTTTCAAAATTCGGAGGAGGAGTTTCAAACTCGAGTTTGGGTGGTGAATTGATTTGAGGTATAGGTGGAAGTGGTGGTAATAGTGGCAGTGGTGTATTCAAGTTAATCCGAATTTGCTCAAATCTCAACCTCAAGTCCTCCGATGACATAAAATCTGAAAATAACAAGAAAATAAACTAAGATAAACTAACAAAAAGAAGTAAGTAAAGTAAAATGAAAAACTAAAACAAACAATGAATCAATTAGATGCTTGGTCCCCGGCAACGGCGCCAAAAACTTGGTCGGTTGTCGTAAGCCTATCAAATTTAAATTTTACTCTTCAATAAATATTTAATGAGTATAGTGTGAGTAAGAGTCGATCCTACGAGGATCAAGGCTAATTGATTTACTATCGACTCAACTTAACTAAGAATTTTAACTTCAAAATTACTAACTTAAAACTAAGACTTCAACAAGTAAACTCTAGAAATAAACCACAAACATTTTGGGGGGGGGGGGAGGGGGGTTGAGTTGATTAACTAAGTTGAAGAAATTAAAACTAATTAAAATTCAAAGCAATGAAAATTAAATCAAGAAGCAACAAGTGATTAAAGTAGGTTGAGGTTTCATTCGCCACCACTAGACAATGGTTTGTAATTTTATATCAATATTATGAACAATTTGCCAATGAAATTATCTAAGCAACAACCATAGAAGCTCAGGTCATTTAACTTAGGTTATATTTTCCATTGCAATTAACAAAAATATTCCATAATCATTAATCATAATTTACTATACATGATTAGAATTTCAAGACAATTACAAATCTAAAATCTCTAATCTAGTTGTAAGGAATTCTCAAACCCGATTTGGTTGCGCACCCAAACAAAGTAAGAAAATACCATAAGACATTTAAGTATAGAAAAATATAAACAACCTCAATTGAGAAATTAATCAATAATATTAAACATTCAATTACAAAAACTCGTGTAGGGCTTTGAAATCAACCTCAACCAATAAAGAAGTTTAGCCTAACATGATAAGAAATGACAAAAGAATAAAAATTAGCAACATTGGGAATCAAAGAAACTTATTGGTTGAAGAAGATAGTTGAGGTTGATGGTAGATTATGGATGTCTCATCCTCCAAACCTCTTCTATTTTTTCTTCCTTGAAGCTTCAAAAAACCCAAAAGTGATTTCAAAATGTGAATGATGTAGAGAGTAAGTGAATCTGAAAATTAATTTTTGTGTTGAGATGATAGTACCCTTTTATAAAGTGTGAGATGGTAATGTGATTTGGTGTAAAGTGTGTAAGATGTGTTGTGTATTTTATGTAAAGTAAGGAAGGTGTGTTATGCATTTGGTATAAAGTGTGCAAGATGTGTTGTGTATTTTGTGTAAAGCGAGTAATGTGTGTGGTATGATAAATGTATCTAATGTATACATATCACAAATATATGCCAAAAAGTGTAAAGAATTGCCACTTGCCAGCACTCCAACCAAAAATATTAGTTTTATCACATAGATAGCACCTAGGCACCATATTTCTAGAAGAGGGCAATAAGTACGGTGCTTAGGCGCCGAAAATAGGGCGCCTAGGTACCGATGCTACTGTTTTCTTTTTCTCCAAAATAGCTATCTGACACTGTGTATCCCTTTCAACTGATTTTTAACCTCTTTATAGGCTGAATTGGACTTTTGTGTCTTCATAAGAATTGTAGCCCTATCTGTTACTCTCTGTAGCCACTTGAATCAGATAAATATCACATTTGTGGAGAGAGTTACGCCAGATATACAAAGACTGTATCAAAACATTCTCCACAACTCCTTTAGGATATATATTTGATCTATCCACTAATTGGATAACAAAACCAGTTTCTTCTAAAAGGCCTACATTTAAGAAAACATAAATGTCATATGGCATGATATTGATTGATGCACCTAAATCTAACATGCACTTTTCAAACCTAGTGTTACCAATTGTGCATGGAATGATGAAGGTGCCCGTGTCTTTTCACTTTAGAGGGAGCTTTTTGTGAAAAACTGTTGAAACATTCTTCTTAAGTGTTTTTGAAAATATAATATTATTTTATAAAATTAAATTTTGTTCTGAGATGTCTCCAAAAAAATACAGATATAGCATATAGCAACGTTTGATGTCTTACAAAAACTATGTTGCTAAGTAAAATTCAACAAACTTATGACTTGTTTGGTCTTTCCATTAATTAAATTTCGAACATTTTTCAAACTTTTCAAAATTTTCTATGTTGTACAAACCTTATGTTATGCTGAAAAAAGATTATAGCTTAGAGGGTGGGTGCTGGATTTAGATTCAAATGTCATTACAAAATCAAGAGAAAAAAAATACAATATCCTAAATTTACCGCCTCTTAATTAAATTTGTCTGATCTATGCACAAACTTAAGATCTTAACTTATTTGACAATTCAGAATTTTGAATTAGGGCCATTTGGACTCCATTAACAAAAGTTAAAAGAAAGGAATTAGGCAGATAGGCAGATTATAATAGCTTCAAAGTTCATTTGATATAATTTTGGTGATATATAAATAATTATTTAGATAACTTATTCTAATCTATGAGATTTTGGTTAAGTTGAAAAACATGTACAAAGAAAAGAAAACTGTTTAAAATTTAATTTTAGAAAGTACAAATAAATATAAAAAACTAATTTATCATGAAACTGAACATTATAAGTGAAACATATGACAAATTTTGTCCATTTTGATCTTTCTTTTATTCAAAGTCTGTTTTTATGTTCCAAAAGTACATTCCAAAACCATTGACTGAAATTTGTTAATTTTAAGTTAATTGTTTATAATGAAAAATTAATCTAAATCAATTATATCTTAGTTAGACCTGACCACGGTTCACGAACCGTCGGTTATGGTTCGAAATTGTCGGTTCCATGTTCGAGAAAATCCCGATCCTTAACCTTACCCGTAAAGGCCGGTTACAATCCGGGTTCCGGAATCGGCCCGACGGTTCCAGTTACGATTTTGATTAACTGCCAATTCCGGTTCTGACCCTTATATTCTTTTTATTTTTTTAAAATATTTTTGAACTTTAATTTGTAAAAAATATTGTTAATTTTTGAATTTAATAAAAAAAGCTAACTTGAATTTAAAAAAAAATAGCTAAAATTTAAGCCTATAGTAAAAAACAACAATGACTAAATTAATTTATGAAATTTTTAAAAAATATTTTTTTCATTTACACTGCATTGATAAAACATAATTTACTAAATTTTGGTTTCGGATTTAATGTTAGGCTAAATTGTAAAATTAGTCCTGTAATTAAGGGGGTGCCGAAATTAGTCCTGTAACTAATAAAATTGCTCAAATTGAGTCCAAATTTCATCGGAATCTTGAAAATTAGCCGAAAATTGTCATGTGTAAGGTACGTGACTGAAAAATTTGGAGATTTCTAGAATTCCGGCATTATGTAGACATCCCTGGGTAACTTGGCGTGCACGTGGAGGAGAGAGAAAGCTGACGTGGTGCCACCTCATCTACCCCCTTAGATTAAATTGCGAAATCAGCCCACATCTAAGTTGATTTGGAGGGAAAATAATCAATTTCCAAAATGACATAAAAATTCTATTTTTCACTAAATCCCAAAATTACCAGATAAGAACCCTAGCCCAACCCGTGGGATTTTCTCTTTAATTGAACACAAGGGAGAAACTCTATCGAATATGTCTGAAGCTTTGCACGCCGCCGACTTCATTGACTGTTATTGTGGAAGGAGAGTCGTGCTTCATACCTCATGGACTAATGATAATCTAGGGAGGAGATTTCAATCTTGTGGGCACTACAATGTAAGAAGTTTACTATAATTTTTGCTATGTGTGAATTTCTAAAAAATAAATTGAAAATATGAAAGAATTTTTTAATCCCAACTTGAATTTTGCCTAAGGTTATCAAAAATATTTTTAATTTACAATTCTGGATATAGAAATTGAAGTTAAAAATATTTTTTTATTGTGTTGTTATGTGGAAAGTTTAATATATATATATATATATATATATGTATGAATAAATTATTGGATTCCAGTTAGAAAATATTTCAATAAAATATATGATGATATTTTCAAGATTGAGAAATGTAAGAATATTGATTTAGAATTATTTAATGTTCATGTTTTGAATTTGCAGAGAAGAGGCTGCAGATTCTTTGCTTGGGAGGATCCTCCTCCAATGTGCCATAGAGCTAGGATAATAATTCCAGACTTACTAAGGAGGATTAATGCAATAGAGGAAGAGAACCGAAAGCTGAAGTGCAACAACAGAAAATTGCTCAAACTGTTGCTTCTAATGCCTTCAACTTTTTGGCTTTTTTGTTGGATATGCAAAACTTATGATAAGTGGACTAGTGTTAATGACATTCAAGGTTCAAGTTTGAAGATGATTCCATGATGTAATTTGAATGATGAATTTTGTATAAAGTTTGATTAGGTTTGCTGGAATGTTGTAATGATATATTTCAAAAAAATTATGTATTAGCACTAAGGTTGAAGGTGGAGGATGCAATGTAGTAATGTTGATCTTTTCAATGCATTTTAGCTTTTTTATTTATCTTGTCGTGTTGTTTTGGTATTTTATTTTAACTCTGGAACATAAAATTGTATCCATTTTCAAAGCTAAAAGTAAGTATATAACCTCTTAAAATTGTATTCGTTCCAAAATCTATTTTAAGAACTTACTAAACCTGTTAAAGCAAATATATCAATTGCTATGAAGCCTCTTACAATAAGTATTGATATAAAAAACACAATGAAGGACTTCAAAACAAATATGAACTGATTCATTACAAATACTAGCATCAATATCCAATATTTCTTTACCAAAATAAACAGAAACATTTATCTTGCCATTTTGGCTAATCAAAACAAAGTAAAACATTAGTATCCATCTAGCCATCTATCTTGCCTCTTTGGCTCATCAAAACATAGTAAAACATTAATAGCCATCTAGCCATTTATCATGTCATCTTCTTCACCAAAATATCAAAACATCTTTCCTACTATTTTGCTTTACTAAATCCATGTATGATGTACATGGTTCACAAAATCCAACCAAAAACAAATACATCACTTTATATGTACCCCTTCCATACTTCTTTTTGCTTTCTTGGTTTTCCTACTTGTTTGACTTGGTTGAGACAAATTAGAATCAATGTTTGAAATGTCCAAATATTTTTTGCCCTCTTCTACTATAATATGCTTAAGTGCTTCATATGACATTGTGATGATACTTCTGGATGTGAAATATCCATCCATGAATGGTGGAAATGCCCTGATTTGTACCCTTGGTTGCAATGAAGCTGGTTGTAGTGGAGGTGGTTGCCTCATACCACTTTTGGACATTTGTAGTTGTTAGTACATTAAAGGACCAGGCATTTGAGGCTATTGATATGAAGATTTAGTTGTAATTTAGCTCATCAGTGCTTCTATTTCATCTTTATTAGCTATATTTGCTTGTATTCCTGAATACCCAACTGATGGTAAAATTGATGGCCTTAGTGGAGATGGAAGGGCAAATTGGCTTATAACCTCAACTTAGGGTATATTGTGATTTATGGCTGGCACTGGAGGTTTCACATACAAAATGCATAAACATATTATTAGTTAGTGCATAAACATAAATTTTTTGAGCAGTGTACTACAATCTTTCCACTCCTACTACCTGCTGCAGATTTGTTGGGTGCATCCTTTCTCACCTGCAAAATATAAGAAAATATCCTTACTTTGTGTAATATAACAAATTGAATATTGGATGAAAACAATGCACACTTGTACTTACATTTTCCCCACTGTCAGTAGCCCCTGCTGCAAACTTTTTAGGAGCATTAGTTTTTTTCCTCACCTGCAAAATATGGGAAAATAGCATTACTTGGCATAATATAGCAAACATAATATAAAATATTAAAACTCAGCAAAAAATGTACTTACATTTTTTCCATTGCCACTAGCCCCTGCTGCTAAATGGTCATCAATTTTTCTTTTCACCTAAAAAATGCACAATCATTTCTCTAGTTAGTATAATACACACTTGTATTTATAATAGAATTTACTTAGGCAAAATTCAAGTTGGGATTAAAAAATTCTTTCATATTTTCAATTTATTTTTTAGAAATTCACACATAGCAAAAATCATAGTAAACTTCTTATATTGTAGTGCCCACAAGATTGAAATCTCATCCCTAGATTATCATTAGTCCATGAGGTACGAAGCACGACTCTCCTTCCATAATAATAGTCAACGAAGCCGGTGGCATGCAAAGCTTCAGACATATTCGATAGAGTTTCTTCCTTGTGTTCAATTAAAGAGAAAATCCCACGGGTTGGGCGGGGGTTTTTATCTGGAGGTTTGGTGAAAAATAGGATTTTTATGTCGTTTTGGGAACTAATTATTTTCTCTCCAAATTTAGCTTAGGTGTGGGCTGATTTGGCAACTTAATCTCAGTGGGCAGATGAGGTGGCACCACGTCAGCATCCTTTCTCCTCCACGGCACGCCAAGTCAGCAAGAGATGTCCACATAATGTCGGAATTCCAAAAATCCCTAAAATTTTCAGTCACGTGCCTTACACATGACAATTTTGGCTAATTTTCAAGATTCCAGCGAAATCTAGACTCAATCTGAGCAATTTTATTAGTTATAGGACTAGATTAAATTTTTAAATTTAGACATACTAATTTCGGCATACCCCCTTAATTACAGGACTAATTTTATAATTTTGCCTTTAATGTTATCATGTAAAATTAATGCAACATTCTAATAATTTAATAATACTAAATGAGAAGTTGGGGAATAAACACTAGATAATTGTAAAGTAGTATCATTAAATATTTTTAAAAAATTATAAATTTACTTATTATTAAGATAATTGTAAAGTAGCATCATTAGATAATTTTCAAAACTTTACTTATTATTAAAATAAAATGTAGAATGCTTAAATATAGGATTTGATTTGTAACTTACCATATTTGAAACTAATTAATTAAATTTAAAGAGGAGTACAACACCAATTATATTAATTTTCAGAAACAAACAAGCAATTTGAGGGAAAAAAATAAAAAATAAATCACGACTTATTTATGCACTTATTCAAAATTATAGATATATGGTACATTAGTTCAATTAGTTAGAGTATTTTGCTAATAACATGGAGGTTACATATCCAAAACGGTTACATGTTCAAAACCTACACTGAACACTTTTATACTATTTTCAATATTTTGGTTAAAAAAAAAAAACTGCCTGTATTGAATACTTTTACACTGTTTTCAGTATTTTGGTTAAAATAAAAAATAAAAAATCGACGGGTCGGACTTGACGGTTCATAGGTTGGATAAAGCCGAACCCGTAATCGGCCCGTAAACTCATGGGCCGATTACGGTTTCGACTTGTAAACCGTGGTCAATAGATTCCCTGATCCGAATCGGACTCGGCCCATGGTCCGTCTATCCTTAGTATCTAATAAATTTCATATTGCATTGTATGGTCCTATGTAGTACGTATTCCAATCACTTGGTTTTTTTTTTGTCGCAATATCATTCACAACTCATCTTTAATTTCTCACTTCAACACATTTTTATTATAATTGCATTGTTTTTCTTATGTTCAATGGCATAAAGTTGTATTCTCATTGAAACTTCAAATTTCATATTTTTTTATTCGCCTCTATGATTGTATTCACATGTATATGGTTGGTATTAGCTTTTTTTTTTTTATCAAATAACATATCTTGTCGGCAAACTTGAAATTTGCAATTTTTGTTTATTCTAACTCTATAATGTTGTATTAAAAAATAATTGATAAATTATCTGACACTAAAAAAACCAAGTTGATTAGTTAGATATTTGCTCGAGTTAGAATTTTCATAAGCAATATCAATTTGGTAAAATTAGTGATTTTTTATTTCCAAGTTTCTGGACTTCACCCTTTAATTTTTATTGCTAATTTATTTTGAAGCTTTAGTATATTTTTGTGATATTATTCATCCTACACTATATTTTAACATTTATACTATTTTATTAAGTATATTTATTTACAAATTTACATTCATTTTGTGTTTATTACACATGATGGTCACAAAATTGGGCTCTCCAATCTGTTAACACTTAATTTAAAATTACAATTGGGCAGCTTAGTCTAACTAAGGCTCGGTTAAAGAGAAACGGGGAAAGAGGAGAGAAGAAAGACTCGGTAGCCACAGAGGTGGTTGTGATGGACGGCAGAGTGCAGGGAGAAAATAAGGGAAAGACGGCCTTGAGAAGGAAGATTCGAACAAAAAACAAGGGTGGTTTAGGAATAAATTAGTGTATCTAAGTTTGGATTGAGGTGATCTGAATTCGAGTACTTAAATTTATGGTAACTTAAAACGATAATACATATTATGCTCGTTATGGTGATTTTCACCTAAAATCATCTAATGTTTAAATTAGTTAAGATCTGAAAGTCGTAAAAAATTAGAATACAAAGTAAGTAAAAAATATAAAAAATATCTTATGAGATTCGTACACCGAGTATTTATATTAATTGATTTGTGTAGGTCATATTAGCTAGAGTTTACATGTTATGATGTGGTTGACTGACACGTTTCATCGATTCACTGGTGGAGAGCTCGGATCGACCTGAGCTCGACATTGAATCGAGTCAGATCGAGGTAAAAAATACATATATTTTTAAATATTTTAATAAAATTTTAATAATAAGAATATAATTTCAATGATTGGGACATCAAGGAAGGGGGAAAATGGGAGGTAAGGATAGGTCGGGGGTTTGGAATTTCATTAGGGTCTATTTCTGACTTTTGTTTTGGTTTTGAGAGCTCAAAATAAATTTTTCATGTTTTGGGATTGAATTAAAACTTTAAAGCGAACTTAATTACTTTTCTTCAATTAGCAGCCTTTTTTCTTTTTCTTTTTTGTTTTGCCCCCACAATCAAAGCTCTTTATTAAAATAAAATACTTTTTCTTCAAGGCCTTCATTCACATATAAATTTGCTAAGATTGTTGGAGCCAAAATATTTATTTTTTTTGGTCAGTGGAATGATTGAATATATAATTATGTTAGGACACTAATCAATAATTAATTCGTAATTAAAAATCAATTTATAATAAATATTAATAATCAATAATTATTATTATCAAAATAGATAAATACTCATATACCAATTATCGATCCAATCGATCTAAGAAATATTAATTATATTTTTTATTATATTATAATAAATAATAATATAATAAATTAATTATTATATGATATATTTTAAAATTAAAAAAAAATTAATAAAACTCAAATTTAAATAATCACGTAAACGTGGTAGAGACATTATATTAAACCTTAAACTGTGGATTTTGCACTTTAGCAATGCTGATGAAAAATGGGCAATTGGGAAAGGGCGAGATTTTAAAATTTACAAATGTGAAAACCCTTTACACGTCAAGATGATGAAGTTTGATTTTAGACAAAGAAAGATAAGGAGAAAAAAAAATAGAAAGAAAAAGACCCCATACATATTATCCAGAGAAGCCTTTAGAATTCTTGGGTCTTTTCAAAGTTGTGACTCGCATGTGAGGAGAAGACTTTTGCATTTCCCTCTTCCCATATTGCTAAGCAAACACTTTTAAGTCTCATCTATATTTTTTTCAATCAATTTTTTTTTTTTATTGCAGCCGGATGGTAATGGAAGCTGTATCTCAAATAATCCATATTTCTAGGAATCCATATCAATCTTATCACCATTATTAGAATATTTAAAAAAATTACTTACGATATAATTTTAAGAAATTAATAAAATCAAATTCAACCCCACAATTCATAATATTTTTTTATTTATTATTCATAATTTTTTTTCATTATAATTGACATTCTCTACATATATCTATCTAGTAGAATCGAAAATATATTTTCTGAAAATTTAAAAATAATAAGTAAAATCTGTTCATCACATAATTCTACTGTTATTTATCAATCAAGCGAATAATTTTTCAATAGGGATCATATTAATAAAAGAAATTAGGACTTGCCTACAGACAATTCGTTTTACCCTATCCAAGATTAAGAAAAATAAGAACAAATTATAAGCCACAACTATTTCAATATGCCTATCAATTCTGACTTTTTTTTTGCAAATGAGGCAGTTAAGGTGTGGACATGTCAACCTATGCAAGCTTATTCTCATCCTCAGAGTAAGGAATTTGGCATCCAAATATATGAAAATGCATTTCTGTCTCTCTCTTTTTTCATTTGAAGGTGGTGGTTACATCACAAAGCAGATATGCCAGCTCCAGAAAGTACTAATACCACATCTGCATACACTCAGAATCACCAAAAAGAATTGTAAAAAGTTTGGTGTGTGTTACAGTTGAATGATTGAACAGCTTTGACCCAACTTTATCACATTATATTAACTCTTAAAACATGGGCTGGTGTAATCCCACCATAGAATCATCAGCCACAAGAATAGAAATTAAAGAATGATCAAAGGATAATATGTATGTCTCTTGTCATAATCACTCAATTTTATGGTCTATTGTAATTTAGTATTACATATTATATTTTATAAATATAAGAGCAGCTCAATCACCAGAAAAAGAAAACAAGGCAGAAACACCAACTTTCTGATGCATTTTTGTTCAAAAAGGTTGTTCATAAGCTCATATCTTATCTTTTAGTTTATGATGACCCAAAGCTGACTCATGCAACTGTAAAGTTAAGCCCAAACAACCCTTTCTTTTTCCATATAAATAGGTTAAGCCGAAGAAGTTTGGATCAGAGCAAGTATCTGGTTAAAGACTGATACTCAGATCTGTTGAACATTCTGAGGCATTTCATCTCATTGCATGCAACCAAAGCAAGCAAGTAGAATGGACCTACAACACAGCAAATCAAGATTTGGGAAGAAAAATGTGCATAAGGAACATGTTATTGGGATTCCAATCAGCTCAGCAGAATATGCATTTTCCATTAAGAGCTCTCCAAATGCACTTTTACCTGATCCTGCTGCTCAATACCAACTTATGCCTTCTCCTTCCAAACATTATTCCAAAATCAGACACGGTAAGCCCTTCTCTCCTAATTTGTCCTGATCAAGAATTCACAGCTTCATTGTTAAGTATGAGTTTGAAACTAATTTTATATAATTTCTGTGGCAATGCAGGTGGAGTAGATTCAGTACTTACGAAGATGATCAAACTCGGAGAAAGCATGGACCATTTTGCTCAAGGAATCCGAGAGCACGGTAAGTACTCACAAAAAGTTAAAAAGAAATACAAAAATCTCAGGTCATAGTGTCAATGTTTTGATTTGGTAATATTTATGATTCCTGCAGTTAGATTAGGACCCAAGTTAAGCGAAACGGTGAAAGGAAAGTTGAGCCTGGGGGCAAGAATCCTTCAGGTTGGTGGAGTGGAGAAAGTGTTCAAGCAGAAATTCAACATTAGAGATGATGAAAAATTGTTAAAGGCTTCTCAGTGCTATTTATCAACAACAGCTGGGCCGATAGCCGGACTGCTCTTTGTTTCCAATAGCCGAATTGCCTTCTGCAGTGATAGATCCATCAAACTCTCTTCTCCAACTGGAAAGCTTCTAAAAGTACATTACAAGGTACATTAAATTATATAATCTTCTTCTATCAGCTCGGTTCATTCTGTATCTTATGTTTCGGCAAAAGATGGAAACTGAAAATTATCCGTATTAACTTATATATGCAGGTCATGATCCCACTGAGAAAAATAAAGAGAGCCATCGAAAGTGAGAATGTGAAAAAACCAACACAGAAGTATGTGCAACTAGTGACAGAGGACAATTTCGATTTCTGGTTCATGGGATTTTTGAATCATCAAAGAACTTTGAAGTATATCCAGCAGGCAATCCATCAAGCCAGATGAGACCTTAGGCTAAAGAGTTCATATGATATGATCTTTTTCTTTTGTTTGTTTGGTTTTTTGTTTCTTTTTTTCCCCCCTTGTCTTCGGACATATAGATGTTAATGGAAGAAGCTGGCTACTCTCAGAAATCTGTACATTTCCGTAAAAACTCTCAGGCTCGTTCATTGTAATGACAAGTTTACATTCTTCTTTGGAGGAAAACCATGTGCATTTTAAATTTCGCGGCTGAGCCAAATTCTGAGCTTGAGATTCTAAAGGCCCTACCAAAACTATCTCATGGGAAATAGCTTTGCTTCAGCTGGCTCGCGGGCACTCCTATACTAAGTACTAATAGTTTTAAATGGTGCAGAATCTTAAGATTTTCAAGGTTGTGTAAGATTTGTTCTCATTGAAACGGGTTGTTAACTAGCGAAACATCAGACAAGAGAAATATATACAGAGCATATTGTCCTTACAGGAGAAACTTGGCATGGGTTCACAACACCATTATATAGCTGTTAAAGTCGCCATATATAGCCAGACAAGAATGGTGTGTGAAAACAAAGCTCTTTATGCCAATTAACAAATTAACAATGTTTCAAGTTTTACAGAACATAATGGTATGACTGCATGATGACCTGCACTAGGAAATAGGAATAGAAGGGCATCCACTTCATAATCATGCTATGATATAGTTGTTAATGCACCCTCTGATATCCAGACAAGAATGATCTGTGAAAACAAAGCCATTTATGCCAATTCAGAAAAAAAAATACTAAATGTTTGCTAATTGTTCAAACGGTAAGGCTGCATAAAAAATGGCACAAGGAATAGAAGAGCATCTACTTTGCTATAACATTCAAGAAATGTAGCCATGACTAGAATACATTCATAATGTACAGATTTCTTGAGAAACAAAAAAAGAACCAAGTCAAAGGTTCCTGGCTAATCTTGGGGAGACCGGTCTTCCCCTCTGATTCGATTTCCAAATAAATTTAAATGTGATCATAACCCATATACGGTTGGAGTCGATTTTTCGATTGAAGCCATCTCACCAATAGACCCACTTTGATATTAAGTAGGCACCGAACACGGGCTTCTCATGTTTTCCAGAAAAACAATAGATTTTCATGTTTACTAGGAAAAACTCTTAAATCCTCTATTGCAATTGATATTTCATCTCCCGTTGCAATACCATCAATATATGACAAGTGTATAATATGACATAATTAATATACACTTGGCATATATTGGTGATATTACAATTGAACATGGAATAACCAATTATAATAAAATATTCGAACTGGGGTTTGAAGGGGCGGTCGTATCCCCACCAAAGCTTGGAGCACTATATAAAACACTCTTTACATATTAAAATTGTCATTTTATTAATAGATCTATTAAAATAAATTTAATAAGTGGTATCAAGAAGTTTTCCAAAATTCCTACTAAATTTTTTTGTCAAATGGATAAGTAGAATCTCTTTATTCACATGATTTAGTGAACTATGTTGACTTTCATGTGTTGCTGTACATGTAAGTTATCTATTATTCAAATGAATATATATATATATATAAATTTTAAATTTTCTAGAAAATGTGAATATTGTCATATCAATAAAATAGAATTGATATTATCTTGAAATAAATTCATTTTACCCATCCAAAATGAGAAAGATAAAATATAACCCACAACTATTAAGTAGGCCTATCAATTCTGACTTATTGCTGATGAGGCAGTCAAGTTTTGGACAAGTAATCCTATGCAAGCTTATTCTCATCCTCAGAGTGAGGAATTTGGTATCCAAATAAATGAAAAAGCAAATCTATCTTTTTCTTTCACTTGCTGGCTCATTTGAAGTGATGGTTACATCACAAAGCAGAAATGCCAGCACAAAAACGTAATATTACCATATCTGCATACAGTCAGAATCACAAAAAAGGTGCAAGTTTGGTGTGTGTTAAATTGAATATCTTTGTCATAGTTTCTCAACAACTGTCTAATTGCAGACCTCTTGTCATAATTGCTCAATTTCATGTTCATTAGAGGTGCCACCCAATCACAAGAAAAGAAGAAAAAAAAGAAAGAAAAGACAGCAGAAACACCAACTTTCTGATGCATTCACCTTTAGTTTTTGGTGACACAAAGCTGACTCATGAGCTAAAAGTTAAGCCCAAACAACCATTTCTTTTCCCTTATAAATAGATTAAAGCCTAAGCAAGGTTAGGTCAGAGCAAGTTTCTGGTTAGAGACTGATATTCAGAGTTGGTGAACATTCTGAAGCAACTATGGAGCTAAACAAAAGCAAATCAAGAACTGGGAAGAAAAATGTGCACAAGGAACATGTTATTGGGATGCCAATCAGCTCAGCAGAATATACATTTTCCATCAAGAAACCTATGGGATGCCTGGCTAAGTTGAAAAAGATCATTAAGGAAAGATATTATTTAAAATATACTTTATGAAAACTACATATTAATGGAAACTTACAAAAATAAATTCAGTATGGAAACAAATATTCATAGGTGAGATGTGGAAAACGTTTCAAATTTTGAAACTTTTTGTTTATCCAAGTCTATTTGTATTTTCAAAATTACATTCTAAAATCATAAAAATTGATTAATTTTAATCATTACTGAGAAATAGTCTCTATTAAATATGTCCTTAATATGCAAATAGTTTTATTTTCTAGCATGAGGCATATATTTAGCATATTCCAGTATTATCTACTTTAAATTTTAACTTTGATATTTTTCATATTATTGTTTACCACTCCTTTTCAATTTGTTACTTCAACAAATTCTCGTATATAATTGCTGCTATTTTTTTTTTTTTCAATTGAAAGTTTTTGTAGTTGCGCTGCAAAATTATATTTCATATTTGTCTGGTGATATTATATTCCCATTTATATAATTGTATTCTTACCTTTCCAAAAACAAAAGTTAAAAGTATTGTGTATTTTCATAAATATTTTCCTTAAAAGTAATGTTTGAGGGTTAGTGGTATAACAGCAATCAGTGTACTACTTGAATTGAGATGATGGTTCTGGAAAAATAAACATCTCCAAAAATGAATAAGATTAATAAATTTTGAATAGAGAGAGTATTATTTTTTAATATTAATAGTATATCTATTCAAATTATATTTTGTATCTTTTATTTATTATACCTTTTTAGAGTATTGTAGTAAAAGATATTTAAGGTAGATGTAAACACAGCGACGGACAAAAAAAGTTTGTTACTAAAACCAAGTAAATTAGTTAGTAAAATCCTTGTCATAGATTATGGTTGTAACCCCAGGAAATAAGTTGTTTTTCATAGCATTATATAATATATGCAAACTAAGTCAACCAACAAGTCATTTTATTCTTGCAATAATATAATTTCATTTTAAAGTTTGAGACTCGCTACTTCTTGAAAAAGGTTATGAAAATTGTTATACATGCAACTCAAGTGCTTTTATCATCTCGTAAATTTGATTTAACTTCAATTTTGACCGTAAATTTGCAGTGGGGTAAAAAATTTCACTTTAAGAAAAAAAAATTGATCATTATGCTCCAAAAAATCATATAATTTTGTGTCATCTTTTCCATTCAATCTTCATATCTCACATGCACTATGAAGTTATCGTAAAACTTAAGGAAAAGTTATAAATTTATCTTCTATGTTGATTTATGTAGTATTTTAATTCTTTTATTTTTGAGGTCACCAATTTACATGCATTAATTTTCAAAAATTATAATTTTAGTCTAATTTTATTGAAAATTGCTGAGTTGGCAGATAAATCGGCCAGAACTTGCTTAGATGGACTAAGATTTAGGCCTTTTATGCTGTGGAGAAAAAATTGAGTTTGTAGCAAAGAGTTGGACAAAAAAGGAAAAATAAAAATATTATTCATGCCGAATGGAAAGTGTAAAACTCTTCATAATTAATCAAATATATAATAAATTAAAAAATATTTAAAAAAAAAACATCATCCATCTTCTTCCCCCTCCCCACCAACACACCAACAACCTTCCCAACCCCAAAGTCCACCATTAGCACCATTCCAAACCCGTCTCCCCACCGACTCGCGTTCCTTCCCATCTCCAAAAGCCCATTATCTATATCTGTATATGTATAAACTTATCTATCTATCTATATATATGGGTATGTGTGTGTATAGGTTACAGAGATTTGGGGGTGGCATGGTGGCCAATAAGGCAGAGGCAGTAGGAGAAAGGAGGGCCTTTTCTCGAGGACTGTGGCGAGGGGAGGGTGTTGGAGAAGATGAAGTTTTTTTTTATACAAAACTACTAATTTATTTTGTATTTTATCAATTATAAAGGATAGTTTAGATATACATACATACATATATATATATATTATGTTTATTTATATTTTGAATTAAATATATTTTTTAGTCTTTAAATATGAAATTTTATTAATATTTAAATTTTTTAATATGAAATTCTATTAATATTATTTACTTTTATGAGATATAATGAGCAAACTTTAAGCCTTTGAGTTTTTATTAACATCAATTGTTTTACTTTTTTGTAAATTTTGTAATTTTTTTATATTTTTATAAATTAAGAAATTTATTTAAATATATCATGTATACTATTTATATTTTATTTTGTTGAAGTTAAATATGTTAACATCATTTTTTTCTTTGTTTTTTTGTAAATTTTTAAATTATTTATATTTTTGAAAGACTGTTTAAATTAAGAAATTTCGTAACAATGTTAAATTTATACTAGTTTTTCTTGTCAATTAAGAAAATAATCTTCAAATATCATCTAAACTCTTTTTCATATTGTTTATTATATTTTGAATATTGATATGTTAAATTTTATTATCGAAATTATTTTTTATTTATTTAAAGTTTGAACTTGCATATTTTTTTAGTCTTCAAATATTAAATCTTGTTAACATTTAAATATTTATTGAGTTTTTTGTTATAAATAATTAGCATGTATTAGGATTCTAGTAGTTTTAAATATATTATCATAAATATTTACATTCTAATTATACAGATTTTTTTATTAAATTTGAAGAATATACATACAAAAAATTAGTACTTAAAATATATTTATATCCACTTGACAAAAATGCAATTTTTTCTCAACTTTTTGTCCAAGTCATTGCCACATCACTGATTTTTCCTTCAAAATATTAAAATTCCCAAATTTGAAGCCAAAAAAGCAAGCTCCCATATCAAGTTAATAATTTTTGAAAAAAAAAAATAATTTTTCCGATCAAAATTAGACTAAAATTTTAATTTTTTGAAAATTAGTACATATATAATGACGACGTCCATAATTAAAAGACTAAAACACTAGGCCAACATAGAAGATAAATTTTACAATTTTGCCATTTTGCCTAAAACTTTATATCTTCATTTATTTGATATTTTGTATAATAAACATATAACATCCAGCAAATGTGGACTCATAAGTCCGCCTGGAATGGAACACCAGTTGATGGAAGCCATTGGACTCCATTAATGAATGATCTAACGGTGAACTTGCTCGCATCTTTTTGAGTGTTGGTAACTCTCAGCCCTTTCCATGGAACCCTGTTTCTAGTCACTGCACCAGGACCAGTATTACCGTATTCAACATAAAGTATAGTATTAGGAGCAGTAACACTGTTACTCCAAGGTAACCATCCCTTGGGATCAATTAAGCTTTCCAACTGGCTTTCCATAATAACAGTGGTGGAGTAATCCATCCATGGCCGACCCAAGAAAGTTTTAACACCACCAAGATTCTCAGCAGGCATAATAGAACATTTTTGGATCGATATACCCGAGTTGGAATACGGGTTCTTTTTTCCTTGAGCAGTTATGACGTTGCTCTGATGGGGTAAGGGCCTCTTGACAAGTATGTTGGAATTCTGGATGACAACAGCTGAGTCTCCAAAAATGAAGTCTATTGTTCCATATATTTTGCATTCTCGATAAAACTGTCGATTGGATTGTGTGTAAAGGGAGTCTTGATATGCGTCGACGAGACATCGATAGAAAACTGATTGATCTGAAGCTGACAATAAGGCCACAGCTTGAGCTTTGGCTGCCCCTGCAGTGTTCTGAAATCCCATGTCCCTGGCAATGAATCCCTTACCAATGGCAGCTGCATATACATATATGTATGCATAAGAAAAAGGCACCAAGAAAGAGGAATTGAGAAGAAAAAGACTGCTGCACAAAACAAGAAAATGTACAACTTACCAAAGGTGGCACTCAATGAGGTTGGTGTTCCTGTACCATTGCTGCGATTGCTGGAAACAATGGTGTTGCTCATTCCATCACCATACATGAGCACATTCCATTTTTCCTTTTCAACCCTCACATTTTCATGATAGACTCCTTTCTTTACATAGATAACAAATCTTCTATTACTGTTTGGAGGCACAGCTTTGATGGCTTCCGTTATCGTCTTGTACTTGCCTGAGCCATCTGCTGCCACCACAGCATCGGGTTTCATCGTTTGCTTTGGATTGCGCAGCAGCTTCCTGTCGTCGGAAGACAACCAAGTGGGCTCCCAATCACTAGAAAGTTCACTTGAAGTGTTGATTATATCGACAATTGAGGGTTCTTTATGTGAGCTCATATCCTCATTAATCTTGCTTATGATGGCAAGGCTAGTGGTAACAAGTTTAGTTGAGTTGTCCAAAATTGCACTTACAACCTTTCTGACTTCATCGGGTGCGTATTCAAAGCCATCCATGCACGTTTGCAAGTCGGCTCCTGCAGCACTTAGCCATGTTCTAAAGTTGGTTCGAGTTTCATGTGTTGTTAGGGCACTACCACCAGTAGGTAGTGACCAATTGAGATTATACAATGCTAGGGAAAGAAAGTCGCGACAACTTTCCAATGCTGATAGCAAAAATTTTCATCGATATCTTCTAATATTTGAGTCAATATTCCATTTGTGGAAAATTCGTAGAAACTCTTGAGACCTCGTCTATGGACACTTGGACAGATAGGTTATAAAGGAATTGAGAGTCATAATGAGTTTTGGAATCGATTAGAGGAGAAAGGCTATCATAACACGTTTTTGGGTATAGGGTCACGTCACATAAGCCTTGAGTGAGGTGAAAAAAGGCTTGTCTAGTTTGCTTTGAGATGATCCAAAGGAAATTGCTAACATCATTATTTTCATTGTGAAACAAAGGGAATTTAGGTAGGCCATGATTCAAAATGTTTATCTTTGATTTGTTTGGAACCTACTCAAATCACGCAAGAAGTGACCTATTTATATACATGTAATTCAAATATTTAGGAAATTCACTTTTAGTATTACAAAGCCATAACCATAATTTGAAATCTGATAAGAATTTAACCATTTGTAAATGGGATATCCCTAATTATAACTTTAGGCTATCAAAATTTTCTATTTTGTAATTATAGCATATATTCACTATATACCCATTAATCTGTTTTGACCAGAAAGATATGGTGTTATTATTAGGATTCAATTTCATGTATAATCATACATATGTATACGTTTATCAAATATTTTTTATTAGCATCCTGTATAATACTTTCTCCATCATAAAATTACTTATCTCAAATAGAAAAAATTACAAAATTCATCATGTTATAAGTTGGCCTAAATAGATATTTGGTCTCCTAATATATTTTATACATTTCAATTTTATTACACTAACTTTCAAAAATTAACACATTTAGCCTGTTTTGACCAAAAAACCTATTTTTGGTTGGTGATTGCTTGACATGACATAAAAGACTTTCTTAAATTCATAATATTGACTCTAATTTTGGAATTTTCATTGTGGGCAGATGGCATGGTAAAATCTTGGAGGAGGGTGCCAATGGTTTCCTGAGAAAGAAAATTGCGATGTATGAGAGCAGTGTAATTGTAAATGAAAGTATGGATGCGGATTGAGATTCTTTCAAGAAAATGTGCTCTGGATTGGACAAACTTCTGCAGGATTCTTTTAATAAAATTATTTTTTTAAAAAAAATAAATATTAGGGACGAATTTCACATATTTCGTTGCTAATATTTTTCAATTTTTTTTTAAATTTTTTCGATTAGCGATAAAATATTAAAAACTCGTCGTTAAAATAAAAAATATTTATTTTTATTTTTGTTATTTAGCAACAAATATCATTTGTATTCATTGCTAAAGTAAAATAAAAAAATTATTTTTATTTTTTTTCAACAATTTAGTGACGAAAAATTTAAAAGTGTTCGTCGCTAATACAAATTTTAGCAACGAAAAAGTTTGCCGTGGAACTTTGCAACAAAATTGCACTATTTCATTACTAAGTGTTTTTTCAACGGTCTTATTGCGACAATTTTAGCGACGGTATTTTTTTCGTCGTTGTTCTTGTTTAGCAATGAATTTATGCCTTATTGTGCCAAAAAATTTCGTCGCTAAAAAATAATTTTCTTGTGGTGAGGGGAAAATAAACAAAATTGGTACAATTTTACAAAAAATGGAGTGTGAACTAAAAAGAAGTTAACAAAATTTATTAATTTTTAAAAATATAAATTAATTTAAAAAGTTAAAAAAAAAAACTATGTTAATATGTAGTAAATTTTTTAAGAATATTACTTATTTAAAAATCTTTGATTTTTTTAATTTTCTTGTGATTAATGGATTTTAATATGGATTATGGGGAAAGTTATTTATTTATTTATTAATTTTATATATATTTTTTAAATTGCCTAAGTGAGATGTACGTGGCATTAATTTTTGTTTCGCCCTTAGTCCATGTAGGATGCCAAATGAGTGATTTTTCACCTACTTGAAAAATTCCACCAATTTTGTTTAGGTGGCAAAGGACTTTCATTTTCTTGTTTTTTCCCCTAAATTAATACACATAAGTGCTACATCACTTATTTTCCCTTCAAGAGTGAGAAATCCCCAAATTAGAATCCACGTCAGCAAGTTCCGGTGATTTTTGCCATGTCAAATTATGACCAAAATTAGTTTTTATGGTAGGAAAAGGACTAAATGTGTCAATTTTGAAATTTAGTGTATGAAAATTAAAATAGGATAAATTAAAAGACCAAATGTCTGTTTAGGCCAAATTAGACAATTACCTTTGTAATTTTTCCTCTTATTTCACCCAACACAGAATTGTAGATAATGATTGAAAAAGTCTAACTTCATTTTTACAATATGTCTTTAAAATAATTGTTGAGAGATAATGATTTCACATCATTAATTTTAAATTAAGTTTTTTGAAAATATAATATTATTTTATAAAATGAAGTTTTGTTTTGGGATGTCTCCAAAAAAATACAGATATAGCAACTTTTGATGTCTTACAAACACTATGTTGCTAAGTAAAATTCTAGAAACTTATGACTTGTTTGGTCTTTCCATTAATTAAATTTCGAACATTTTTCAAACTTTTCAAAATTTTCTATGTTGTACAAAACTTATGTTATGCAAAAAAAAAAAAAGATTATAGCTTAGAGGGTGCGTGCTGGATTTAGATTCAAATGTCATTACAAAATCAAGAGAAAAAAAAAAAGAAAATATCCTAAATTTGCCACGTCTTAATTAAATTTGTCAAAAACTTAAGATGTTTAACTTATTTGACAATTCAGAATTTTGAATTAGGGCCATTTGGACTCCATTAACAAAAGGATCGATGCTAAGTCTCAATCCTATTCCATGGAAACCCTATTTGTGATGACTGCATTAGGATCCAATTTGTTATTATATTTAGCATAAAATAGTGTTAGGAGCCATCATTATATTAAGCAATGCATGATTCCAGTGCAGCCATATATCCTTATAATTACAAAAGCAAATAAAAACACATGAACTCTTTTTGCAGAAAACTGTGCCAGATTTTGTGTTGTTATCTAATGAACAGTATTAATAACTTTACATGCTCAACACTTTCTTGGCTCTCCAACATTTATACATTGTCCCATTACTTGTATCACAACTTCACTTCACACATATTTCATAAATTCAATATTTCATTTTAATATTTATGTATATAAGTCATATGTAACATCATAAAAATTTCATGTTGATGAACAAAAATCCTATCCTAATATCGATCTTTTAATTATTTCTTCATAAAATTTCATACTTTTTTAGGCAAACTTGAAAGTGAATATTTGCACGTACATAAACATGCATTTAGAAGTGAATGAAGTAATATTTATAACATGTATTTAAAGTAAATTGTATAGATCATAACTTTATTGTATGTTTCTGCTATTATTGCACGTACAACAATTACATAAAAGGAATAACTATCCATTTACGTGTATTTAGTAGGTTAACATTGTATCTAATGTCTTTATTTCTTATTTATTTAGTTAGTTAGATGGCTGAAATAGTATCATATTACTACTTAATTTGTTAGTCATTGTCTTTTGAATAATATTGATATATCTCCTTATCTTCATGGATATAAATATTTTTCTGCAACTTAGTGGCATCGCAATTCTTTGGATGTTGGATTTTTTAATTTGTATTTGCTTATATTGTTACGTCTTATTTTAAGAAAGAAGATATAATAATTCAAGTAAAAAGTCAGAAGAAATGAATTAGGCAGATTATAATACCTTCAAAGTTCATTTTAATATAATATTTGATGACATACAAATAATTATTTACATCACTTATTCTAATCTACGAGAATCTTGTTAAAATTTAATTTTGGGAAGTATAAATAAATATAAAAAACAAATATATCATGAGAATAAACATTTATAAGTGAAACATGTGACAAATTTTGTAGATTTTGATCTTTCTTTTATTCAAAGTCTGTTTCTATGTTCAAAAAAGTATATTCCAAAATCAATGATCAAACATATTTAATTAAAATTTGTTGATTTTAAGTTAATTGTTTATAATGAAAAATTAATATAAATCAATTATGTCCTTGGTATCCAATCAATTTTATATTGCACTGTTTGGTCCTATAACTATGTAGTACATATTCCAATCACTTGTTTTCTATTTTTTTGGTCACAATATTATTCACAACTCATCTTTGATTTCTCACTTCAACACATTTTTATTGTAGTTGCATTGTTTTTTTCTTATGTTCAATGACATAAAATTGTATTCGCATTGAAACTTCAAATTTCATATTTTTTTTATTCGCCTCTACAATTGTATTTACATGTAGTACGTGTAAATAACATATCTTGTCGGCAAACTTGAAATTTGTAATTTTTGTTTATTTTACCTCCATAATGTTATATTAAAAAATAATTTGATAAATTATTTGACACTAAAATCAAGTTGATTAGTTAGAAATTTTCTCGAGTTAGATTTTTCATGAGCAATATCAATTTGGTAAAATTAGTAGTTTTTTATTTGTAACTTTATGGACTTCACCCTTTATTTTGTATTTGCTAATTTATTTTGAAGCTTTAGTATATTTTTGTAATATTATTCATCCTACACTATTTTATTAAGTATATTTATTTACAAATTTACATTCATTTTGTGTTTATTACACATGATGGTCACAAAATTGGGCTCTCCCACTTTTAACACTTAATTTAAAATTACAATTGGCTGCTTAGTCTAACTAAGGCTCGGTTAAAGAGAAACAGGGAAAGAGGAGAGAAGAAAGACTCGGTAGCATAGCACAGGTGGTTGTGATGGACAGCAGATTTAAGGAGAAAATAGGGAAAACATGGCCTTGTGGAGGAAGTTTCCAACTAAAAAAACAATAGTTATTTATGAAATAAATTAGTGTACATGAGTTCAGTTTGAGGTAATTTAAGTTGGGGTGCTTGAGTTCGTTGTGACTTGAAACGATAACACATGTTAGGTTCGATAGGTGGTCTTCAATTAAAACTCTCTAATTATTAAGTCAGTTCAAGTTTTGAGATTGTAAGAAATTGGAATATGAAGTGAATATAACATGTCAAAGTTATCTTATAAGACGTATGCATCAAATATTTATACTAATCGATTCGTGTAGTTCGTACATATTAGGATCTAAATATCATGATCTAGTTGACTGACACGTCTCATCGATTCACTTCATCAATGATGGGGAGCTCGGGTCGACCCGAACTCGAGATTGAATCACGTCGAATAGAGGAAAAAAAATCAATAATATTTAAATATTTTTTGTATTTTAATAATATTTTTAAGTGCACAAATGTAGATTGAAGGGAAATGGGGAAAATGGGAGGTAAGGAGAGGTTCGGGTTTGGAATTTCATTAGGGTCTATTTCTGACTTTTGTTTTGGTTTTGAGAGCTCAAACTAAATTTTTCATGTTTTGGGATTGAATTAAAACTTTAAAGTGAACTTAATTATTTTTCTTCAGTTAGCAGCTTTTTTTATTCGCAATCAAAGCTCTTTATTAAAATAAAATGCTTTTCCTTCAGGGCCTTCATTCACATATAAATTTGAGCCCAAATATTTATTTTTTGGTCAGTGGAATGATTGAATACATAATTATGTTAGGACACCAATCAATAATTAATTAGTAATTAAAAATTCAACAATAATAAATACTAATAACCAATAATTATTATATAAAATATAAAAATACTCGTATTTCAAAGCCTACTCAAATCAAAATCAGTATTTTCATAACTAGATCGGTGACCAAAACAATTTTATTATCGATCAGCGATTCAACCAAACGGATAAATTTAACTATCGATATAATTGGTATAATAAAAAATAATTATATTATGATAAATGATAATATAATAAATTAATTATTATTTAATATATTTTAAAAATAAAAAATTA
Source organism: Paulownia fortunei (assembly GCA_019321725.1). Classification (NCBI taxonomy): domain Eukaryota; kingdom Viridiplantae; phylum Streptophyta; class Magnoliopsida; order Lamiales; family Paulowniaceae; genus Paulownia; species Paulownia fortunei. The sequence continues at coordinate 4,473 of JAGSPU010000244.1, read as the reverse complement.
ACCTACTAAAAAAATATTTAATATAGTTTAAAATTTAAATAATTATTTATATATAATAAAATATTAAATTTAAAACTTTAATTTTTAAAAATTAATTAATTAATTAAATTATAAAAATAATTATTTAAAACTAATCGAATCCAATCGAAACATACAAACTGTGAGGAGCCTTAAGAATTCTTGGGGTCCTTTCAAAGTTGTGACTTGCATGTGAGGAGAAGACTTTTGCATTTCCCTTTGCCTACCTGCTAAGCAAACACTTTTTAAGTCTCATCTATATTTTTTTTTTTCTTTCAATTTTTTTATACTTTTAAGTCTCATCTATATTTTTTTTTTTCTTTCAAATTTGTTATTATTGAAGTCATATGGTGATGGAAGCTTGCATGTATCTCAAATAATCTATATTTTTTAGTGAGTTGAGTGCATGTCAATCTTGTCATGGCTACTAAAACACTTTAAAAAAATTATTTACAATCTGATTTAAAGAAATTGACACGATTCACAATATTTTTTATATGTCATTTATGATTTTCTTTATTAGAACTGATATTTTCGATTTAAATCTAGCGAATAGGATCAAAAGTTTTTCTGAAAAAATTCAAAAAGTACAAATAAAATCTCTTCATCACATTATCCGACGAATATCTTGAAACTCTTTGTATTGTTATTAACAAAAGAAATTAGGATCGGTTTGAAACAATTCATTTTATGATTAAGAGAAAAAGAAAAAAGGAATAAAATTTTAAGCCACAAATATTTTAATAGGACTATCAATTCTGACGTTTTTGCAAATGAGGCAGTTAAGGTTTGGACATGTCAACCTATTCTCACCCTCAAAGTGAGGAATTTGGCATCCAAATATATGAAAATGCATTTCTGTCTCTCTCTTTTTTCATTTGAAGGTGGTGGTTACATCACAAAGCAGATATGCCAGATCAAGAAAGTACTAATCCCACATCTGCATACACTCAGAATCACCAATAAGAATTGTAAAAAATTTGGTGTGTGTTACAGTTGAATGATTGAACAGCTTTGACCCAACTTTATCACGTTATATTAACTCTTAAAACATGGGCTGTCCATTAAAAAAAAAAAGGTGTAATCCCACGATAGAATCATCAGCCACAAGAATAGAAAATTAAAGAATGATCAAAGTATAATATGTCTCTCTCTTGTCATAATCACTCAATTTTATTGTCTATTATTATTACATCTCGTATTATATTTTTATTAATACAAGAATGACTCAATCACCAGAAAAAGAAAACAAAGCAGAAACACCAACTTTCTAATGCATTTTTGTTCAAAAAGATTGTTCAGAAGCTTATATCTTATCTTTTAGTTTATGATGACCCAAAGCTGACTCATGCAACTGTAAAGTTAAGCCCAAACAACCCTTTCTTTTTCCATATAAATAGGTGAAGCCTAAGAAGTTTGGATCAGAGCACGTATCTGGTTAAAGACTGATACTGGGATCTGTTGAACATTCTGAGGCATTTCTTCTCATTGCATGCAACCAAAGCAAGCAAGTAGAATGGACCTACAACACAGCAAATCAAGATTTGGAAGAAAAATGTGCATAAGGAACATGTTATTGGGATTCCAATCAGCTCAGCAGAATATGCATTTTCCTTTAAGAGCTCTCCAAAAGCACTCTTGCCTGATCCTGCTGCTCAATACCAACTTATGCCTTCTCCTTCCAAACATTATTCCAAAATCAGACATGGTAAGCCCATCTCTCCTAATTTGTCCTGATCAAGAATTCACAGCTTCATTGTTAAGTATGAGTTTGAAACTAATTTTATATAATTTCTGTGGCAATGCAGGTGGAGTAGATTCAGTACTTACGAAGATGATCAAACTCGGAGAAAGCATGGACCATTTTGCTCAAGGAATCCGAGAGCACGGCAAGTACTCACAAAAGTTAAAAAGAAATACAAAAATCTCAGGTCATAGTGTCAGTGTTTTGATTTGGTAATATTTATGATTCCTGCAGTGAGATTAGGACCCAAGTTAAGCGAAACGGTGAAAGGAAAGTTAAGCCTGGGGGCAAGAATCCTTCAGGTTGGTGGAGTGGAGAAAGTGTTCAAGCAGAAATTCAACATTAGAGATGATGAAAAATTGTTAAAGGCTTCTCAGTGCTATTTATCAACAACAGCTGGGCCGATAGCCGGACTGCTCTTTGTTTCCAATAGCCGAGTTGCCTTCTGCAGTGATAGATCCATCAAACTCTCTTCTCCAACTGGAAAGCTTCTAAAAGTACATTACAAGGTACAATAAATTACATAATCTTCTTCGATCAGCTCGGTTCATTCTGCATCCTATGTTTCGGCAAAGAATGGAAACTGAAAATTATCCATATTGACTTATATATGCAGGTCATGATCCCATTGAGAAAAATAAAGAGAGCCATCGAAAGTGAGAATGTGAAAAAACCAACACAGAAGTATGTGCAACTAGTGACAGAGGACAATTTCTGGTTCCTGGGATTTTTGAATCATCAAAGAACTTTGAAGTATATTCAGCAGGCAATCCATCAAGCCAGATGAGACCTTAGGCTAAAGAGTTCATATGATATGATCTTTTTTCTTTTGTTTGTTTGGCTTCTTGTTTCCTTTTTTCCCCCCCTATCTTCGGACATATAGATGTTAATGGAAGAAGCTAGCTACTCTCAGAAATCTGTACAAATCCGTAAAAACTCTCAGGCTCGTTTCATTGTAATGACAAGTTTACATTCTTCTTTTGAGGAAAACCATGTGCATTTTAAATTTGGCGGCTGAGCCAAATTCTGAGCATGAGATTCTAAAGGCCCTACCAAAACTATCTCCGGAATTAGCTTTGCTTCAGCTGGCTCGTTGGCACACATATACTAAGTACTGATTGTTTTAAATGGTACAGAATCTTAAAATTCTCAAGGTTGTTTAAGATTTGTTCTCATTGAGACGGGTCGTTAACAAGCGAAAGATATAGATGCTTACTTGAAAGGGGACCAAAACATCAGACGAGAGAGAAATAAATACAGAGCATATATTCTTTACTGGAGAAACTTGGCATGGGTTCATCATTGGTTGTATTGTGTTGAATGAAGATTTTATTTCAATTCAAGTAAGGTAAGAAATTAATCTTTTTAAAATAGATTTTGTCCCTGTACGGTGCTATCGGAACTTGGATGTCTATCTCTCAAAATATAAACTTGGATGTATATTTCTCAAGATATAACACTCCTTTTCTAAAATTATTACAGTGTTGTACTAATTTTATTGGTCGAACCAAAAATTTGATTGTATAGTTATCAAAAGTATATCTGAATTGATTTGGTGTAGAAAAAATGGAATGAGAAGATATTTATTTATAGATTTGTAGGTGTCTTATCGTGATTGGTCATGTCTCTTAATTAAAATCAATTTAAACTATTGAATTGCATCATTTAAGATATAGTTGCGATCTAATAGTTCACACTGCATCCCTTCATGAAAGTTCACAACCCTTAGTATACACCTCTTGCTTATGATTAGATGTGTCTATTGATCGTGTCCCATCAATATTAATGAACAATCACAACTATTCATATGTACCCTTGTGACCGTTCATATCATTAGACACATTTTCAAATTGCAAAATTTTTCATTAAATTAGAGACATCTTTTCAAATTTTAAAACTTTTCATTAAATTAGAGACTTTTTCAATGAACCCTATTTATTCCAACAATCCACCACATGAATGGAAGAAGTCTATACAAAACTACGAAGACAAAGAAGAATACTATCTGAAAGATAGTGCATCGAGATAGGTAGTTTTCGTTTTGAACCGTCCCTAGTAAAAGCCTATCGGACTCACTTGGCTAATCAGTGAACTGTCGGCTGTTATTGCAAGACCAGTCAATAGACTCCACACACTAACTCTCATATCGAGTTTGATTTTCTATTATGTTCATTCTTTCGGCCATGAACTCTCTTGAGTTCCACAAGTGTTTGAGAAATCGCATATCAAAATTCTCGTAGAACCAGTCATGTTCACATTCATATAGGTGATATACTATAAAGAGTATTCTACTATACTCCACTTCTACTTTACAAGATATTAGCATCCTAGAAATTGAAAGGAATTAAATTCCTAAGTGATTCCAATCGAATCATTCATAACTTAGTTTTCCTATTGAATCTAGTCGTGAGATCTCTAGTCGCTAAGTTAGGTTTCTATTAAGATGGCTCATTCATTCTTTAGACTTTAAACCCATTTCCCTTGATGCACAGTCTATTCGCTCTCTTGATAACCCTTTAGTAAATGGATCTGCTAGATTATTCTTTGATTTTACAAAATCAATCGATATAGTTCCGTTAGAGAGCAACTGCTTAACGGTATTATGTTTTCAATGAATATATCGTGACTTACCGTTATATACAACATTTTGTGCCCTCGCTATAGCTACTTGCCTATGATTTTGACCATATTGGAACATCTTCTACGAAATG
>JAGSPU010000228.1:0-33116 GCA_019321725.1 Paulownia fortunei | reverse complement strand
TCTTGGTAAGTGTTACATGCTAGATCACATAATTCTTCATTTAGGGGTAGCTTACTCGCATTTGAGCAAGCATTAATGATTTAAGAGTCGGAGCTTCGTTTTACTGCACTCTAAAATTTTAAAAATTTGCAATGATAATTAATAAATCACATTTTAAAAAATAATAGAAATTCTTTTACTCATTGTTGTTATTTAATGAACAAATTTTATATAGGATCTCTTTTTAGTTATGAAAGATGAAATATAATTAAGGAATTTGTTGGTGATGGCAACTAATGGTGAGTGATGAGAGATTTTGAAATTTGAAATAAAGAATAAATGGGAACAATGAAGAGTTTGACTCAAAAGTTGTAAGTTATATAATGAGTTTGACCATTAAGATTTTTATAATAATCTTACTCTTTTCCCTTTCATCAGATAAATAAAAGGAAAGAAAATTATATCCCAATTAGAAATATAATCATTTTATTGATATTCGTGCGAGAAAAGTTTATTTTAACTTGTGCTTATTAGATCTGATAATACCAATATATAATGTAGGATGCGACAATTTCTTAGTTAAAGAAATTAAAGTAAATATTTTATTTTTATTTTTTTTACAATACATTATAGGCTGTTTCCATACTCAAGTATTTTTATATTTTAACTGTCTCATACCACCGTGCTAGATACTCCAGTAGTACTAATAGGCTCATGATTTTTTGCAAAATCCAATTCGGATAGGATTGTTTATTGTAATTCTATTACATATGTTTCATTCCATTATATTGATTATGTGCTATATATAAATCTTATTCGCAAAGCGAAATACAACAAAAATTGTAATAGAAAATCTTATCAAGAATTTTTTTGAGCCACAATTAATGAAGTTAAACTGAACAAAATTCAGAAGACTCGGCACTTTCCAACTTCCAAGTGCATATACGTACAAGTGTTTGCACAATTTTTTCATCTAAAAGTTCATCTTGACTTTTTTCTTTTTATAAGAAAGTAATCAAAATACACTGTTATAACAAGATATTAGTTAATAATAGATTATAATAATTAATATATTTATCAACTATAAATAACTAATTATTGTAATCACTATAAAAGTTGAAAGTTTTCACACTTTTAATAGAATTTGAGCTTAAGATCTTTGAGTTTTGAACCTCAATTTCACTTTGTGAATTAGATCTGATTAGTTGTTTATTTTGTTTCATTTTTTCATATTGTCATTGTTTCACCTATTAATTATTGTTCGATTCTAATGAAGACCTATATGGAAAGTACTTTTTTTTGGGTCAGTTGCGATCTTTCATGACCTATATGACCTATTAATTATTGCATGCTATCGCATCTTCCAATTTGAGCAAAAAATTCCATTTAAATGCCCTCTCTTTTCAAAGGAAGAGGAGGATTTTGAGAAATGATAATGAAGTAGGTTTAAATTTGAATTTATTTTAAATTTATTTCGTTTGGAGTGGATTTTAAATTTTTATTTTTATTTTTAAATTCATCGTATTTAATTTTTTATTTATTCTAAAATTTATATTTATGTGATTTTATTTTTTGAAAATATATTATTTAGAAAGTTCTAGTAGTAATATTTTTAAAAATAAATTTTTAATATTTTTAAATTTTGGTCCGAATTTGAATCCTTAAAAACTCAATGGGTGGGTCTCAAGTTTCGCGCAACCTTAAGAATTTGGATTATTTTTTTGTTTTCATTTTGAAAAAAGAAATAAATAAAAATAATCAGAATTCTCTGGCAAGTCAGTGAGCCAAACATTCCCAAACATAAATTGGGGATTTGGAGTTGAAATAAACTGGGATATCTCATCAATATCTGTGGTCTAAAAACTCGTCATCATCAAATTAAATTGTTTTATTACATTAAATTCTCAATCAAATGCCCCAATTAAACCATTTTTTAAAACTAAATATAATTAGACTACTGAAAATTGTAACGCCGTGGCCTAAAAGTACAATAGTTTGCGCCAAAATGCAACCAAACCATATTTACAATATGTACCCAGAGCCATCACCTTCAATTCGTATTTAAAGATTTAATTATGTTTTGATATTTAATAGTCCATATCAAAACAAATGGGACAAAGACTTCGTCAGAACTAATAAAGTAGTGGACACTAATGTGTAAACAGTCTCATAAATCTAGTAGGCAACTAAAAGGAAAGGATATTTTTGGCTCAATCACTTCTACAAATTGGGAAAATCGCAATTTTGGTTCCCCAAGTACTTAAGATTTTGGTCCTTTATTTTAGAGATGTATCAATTTTAAGATACTTACTTCAAAAATTGGTAATTTAAGACTATTTTGACTTGAGGATTCCTAATTTTACCGGAAATTGCTATATGCATATAAAGTTATTTACATGAACACAAAATTTGGGAGTTGTGCACTTTGGAGTGAAAATGAGTTGAAGTGGCATGCTATGTAAAAATAGGGAGAAAATAAATGCAAATTGGATAATTTGGAGGGAAACCACAGTCATGTGTGTGTCGCATAAAGTTAAAACAAATTAAAACTATTTTTCAACATTTTTCTCCATATAAATAAAATATAAATAGTTTCCATAATATAATAAAATAATTTTTTGATTTGCAAAAGTATAAAATAATTAAGAAAATTTACAAAAACTAAAGAAAAAATAAAGAGAAAATCATCTTCTTCAATAGAGAATATTTTTAAATTCCTTTTATACTCAATGTAGATAAAACTTTTATGTATTCACTGCCACAACTTATACGGGAAAAGTTTTGCTCAATGGGCGTCGTGAATGAGACAAATTTAATTGTGGGATATTAATTATTAATTAATTACTTACTGTGACGATAAACATGAGATAATGTCACGCCGAGTTTGTGGCCTGCTAGACGTAAGAATTGTCTCTAAAGCCACTTAGTCCAATTCAATTTTTTATTTAATAAATGTTCAATTTTATAATTTTTAGTTCATATAAGATGGAGTATCACAATCATCCCTCTTTAAAATGTGACTCCTCATTGAGACACTTGCCTTGTGTTGGAATTCTAGAAGTAGCTCCTATGAGTTTAAAAAGTAACTTTCACATACGTAATATTTTGTCCCGCATAGCATTTAGTTCCTACCATTCTGGCTACAATTGACTCTAATAGCATTTGTCATATCAAAAACTTACAAGTCCATTGAATGCAAGAATTGCCCCACAATCCACTAAGTGCAAATGAACAATTTGATCAAAAGAGATATCCAATGACAATTCAAATTTTTTATTGTAATTGTTATTTTATTTTTATTGTAGTACCACCAATATTCGTTAAATGTATATTGATAATATCGTTCAACATACTTGATGTGTATTGATAGTATTACTATAAAAGATGAAATATTAATTGCAATAAATGATCTGAAATGATCCACCAAAAGCACATAATTCTTTAATCAAAACTTATAAAGTGTTCAATTTTTTTAATTTTTAGTTCACCTGCGAAAAGGCATTTCAGATAAATTGCTAGAGTGAAAGAAGCCTTCCAAGACTGTACTAGGTTGTGTCATGGAAACGCACTTACATCTCAAATATGCATAATTCAACTAGAAAACTTAGTTACTTGATATAGGACAAGGAATTTTTATTATCTCAGAAGTACAAAAAATATTATTTTTTTTTATCTCGAAAGAGCTACATGCCTAATGACAAAATTGATGAAATAATTTTTTTGAGTCCAAAATCAATTTTTCAGTCACTTTTCTATTTGGATTTATTTTTGGATGAAATTTTGTATTTCAATATTTTTTTTTTTTTTGGGTCATATTGAGTTGAAATCTTATCAAGTTTAGTTTAAAAGAAATATATTCGATGTGAAAATAAATATGAGAGTCCTATTCATCTTAGAATTAGGTTAGAAGAGTTTCAATCGGTCTATGTTGCGAAAAGCTAGTTAAAATAATATTGATTGTAACTTTTCCAATAAATGTTGTTATTTTTTGAATAAAAGTATTGAATGTTTTGCATCTTTAAGGATTTATTCTTAGTTTTAAGATTCAATGATGAGTTCTTCAATTTCTTTAAAATTTCATGGCTTTTGTTTCGTCATTCCTTCACGATTAAGTTCTGAAACAAACATTAATGCATACAAAGACGCATATCAATCAAATAATTTTCAATTCCACCAGAATCAAAGATCAAACTTTGGCAATTAAGGGCCTATTTATATTCAAGAAACTTTAAAATCCGTTTTAAAATCATATATTTGAAGTTTCTACAAGCTAAAAAAACACGAAAAAACGAAATAACAGAAGAAGATAAGAAACAAAAACTAAGCAACAAAAACAAAATCGCAATTCCTTGGATGATGCTTCTCTTCCTTCAACCTTATAATCGTCTTTTCCCTAATGCTTTCTTGAGAAGCGCCTACTCTTCTTGGACATGATGTTTTTCCTCACCAGCTTCTCATGCGCTTTTTTGATCAGCCTTGTACCATTCAACCTCCTCCTCCTCGTCTTCTTTCTCTTTTTGTTTCCCTGCTTCTGCCGCCACTTTTTGAGTTGTTTTCTCTACATGATCAGTTGATTTCTGGGGCTCGTCATCAACCAGAGTTTGCCTTTCGTAGACAACCGCCTCTTTCTCTTCTAGTTTCCCTGCTTCTGCTGCGATTTCTTGAGTTGTTTTCTCCACATCAGTTGGTTTCTGGGGCTCGTCGTGCCCACCGAAGAAAACATCAACCTCTTCCTGTGAAATTTGGGTTAATACATTGTGCAGTCTTTTACCAAGGTAGTCTGCTAAAGCAAGGGAGGAAGAGGATTCAAAATCTGCATGTTTAGACATTCTTACTTTTTTTTTTTTTTTTTTTTTGGTTTTTGTTTTCTCACAAGTGAAACCAATCAGACTTCTCAACTTGTATATATATATAGAATTTTCCAAACTAGAAGTCCTGATCCGGGTGTAATTTGGATCACAATATTTTCCTAATTGATCCTGGAAAGGAAAGTGAATCCTATGGACATATTAGTTGGGATCTTTCACATATGGAAACTTATATGCATTAAATAGACTGCACTTCAAATTAAAACCAGCTATTATGAAGTCGATATTCTAAACCAACAATTGATTTATGGAAATTGTAGAATGAAACTCTGACTCAAAGGATACAACGATCATATTTAGTTAAGTACTCTTGCATTTAAAGAACTGGGAAGGAAAGATTTTGTAACAACGCATTTCATACGTAAACTAAGAAAGTTAAATTAAAAAAGAGTGGCAGAATTCAGATTTTTCAAAAATTACATGTGATAAAAAAAAAATTTAAGTAGTTTTCCTTCCATAATTTAGACTCTGAGATTTTGATACCATTATTTTTATATTAACTGCATTGCATTCCATAATTGGAAAAATTTTACAATTTTAATCATACTGTTAAATATTTAATGGAAATGACCATAGGGTTGTTAAATCCATCATTTTTTTTCTTCTTTTTTTTTTCCTTTCCTTTCTCTTCTTCTTTTTCCCTGATTCTTTGGTGAGAATAAAGAGCATATAAAGTTATGGTACTTCCAATCTTAAGCAAAAATAACTAACTGTTTAGATAATTAAAAGGACCGTGATTAACAAGGCTAGAATGAAATATATGTATAAATTTCAAAATAAATGAAACATTTGTATATGATATAACAATATGATTTTGGTAAAAATAACAAGAAAAGAAATTGTGAAAATATATTAGATAGGTACCTAGAAAGGAATGAATCATTGATTGATTAAAAAACATGAAATAAGTTAAAAAAATCTTTAAAATAATAATTTTGTGTCAGTTATATTATTTTATACATTTGACAATTTATTTTATTGTTAGATACATATTCGTAAGTTTTAATCGCTACAACAATCTAGGGAAGTTATGCATAATATTTGAGCTCTATTCTTATTTTTAGACCCTAATGCGCAAAGCTCGTCTTCAAGAATCAATCAACCAAAAAATCAATTAAGAAATTGTAGAGATTTTTATATTTTATTTTATGATGCAAATAAAATAACTTTCATATATAAATCACAAGAATGCATAATATTTATAATTATTTTGAAAATAAAAGAATTATGAAAATAAAACGGCTGGCCTGTATAAATCATGCAATTGACGTTGTGTTAAGATTGTGATGGCATCCGCTCCGCGCAGGTACTGATGGTTCACCACCATCCTAAGATGAAACCCAAAAAAACTACTACGGGTGTCTCCTATTGTGAGCACGATCACAAGAAAACTAGTGAACAAGACCTTATCACATTGCTAAAATAATATTGAAAATAATATTTAAAAAGTAAAAGGTGTGAGGATAGGTGTGTATTTTTACTTAGATCCCTAAGACACCTACTAATAGTATTAGGATAGAATATACAACAACAAAAAATTAAGTTCAAAATAATGGTTTTTTATTGGGGTGTTACAATGTTAATTGGAATGTTACAAAATTTATTTTCTTTTATGAAAATAATAAAGATTAAATTTGATTTTGAAGTTTTAAAACTTCAAAGTGTAACAATCCCCCACAAGTTTAAAATTTCAAAATATATACGAGAAAATATAATAGGGCAGCTGGATACTATGTAATGGGTGTAGGAGTCTTTTGGGCTTGAGCCTACACTTAGTATTGATGATTTCTATTTGAGAAAACCATAATGGACTATGTTTTGAATTAGGCCCCGTGACTAAACTTCAATACATCACACACACAGTATCAATATTGGCCTTTGTTCAAAATGGGTTAGCACTGTTATTAGACATGTGCTTTATCCTTGATTCTCATAAGAGTCTCCAAAGTCAGCCCAAACCCATAGCTACGGCATCATGGTAACTCTCATTTAGGTGAAACCTCCAAGGGTACATGTGACCTATACCTTGCGAAATTCCCACATTGGTCTTATTAAGGCTCAAGGCTCAAATTAACATCGCACTATAAAGAACTATCACAATAGGGATGGTAGAAAAATTCTCTTCTTATACAGTAGTGCTAAATGAATCACGTATTATATGTTGTTCCTTCTTTATGGGGTCTCCAATCACAAAGATTGAGTTACTCCTCGAGGTGACTCCCTTGTAGGCTTTTGTTCATATCCCTCGATAATTCAAATATACCCTTATTAGGTAGACCTTTGTCAAATTGTCCATCAAGATTTTTTAGACTTCACAAAATTAAGAGATACCATATTTTTTTTCAATAAAGATTTCACACTTTGTATCTTGCTTGTAAGTGTCCACTATTTTCTTATTAGAATGTATCTGCTTCACAAGATAAATCACAACCTTATAATCACAATATGTAGAAATAGCAGGTAAATGTTTATGTACTGATGAAATATCAAGGAATAAATCTTTCAACCATTTAGTAGTTGTACAAATTATATATAAAGCTATTAACTCAGCTTTCATAGTACTTCTAAAAATAACAGTATATTTCTTAAATCTCCAAGTTATTGTTGCTCCATCCAATATAAAAATAAATCCACTAGTAGGCTTAAGTTCAGAGTTACCAATAATCCAATTAGCATCACTATATCTTTCTAGTACATTTGGGAAACCTATAAAAAATAATTTAAAGTTTCTCTAAGATACTTAAGAACTCTTTCTAAAGTACGTCAATTATTCTTACTAGAATTATGAGTATATCTACTAAGTCTCACAGCTATATAAGAAATATGAGGTTGTGTCATATTTGTAAATATAATAATGATCCAATAATTTGAGAATATCTCAATTAAAATATAGTTCACCCAAGTTTTTTTTTTAATTTGGTTCATAAGGAGTAAAAACTATCTTACAATCATAATAATTAAATTTTCTTAAAAACTTTTCAATAGAACTAAATTGGTTTAATAAAACGCCTTTTTCAGTTCTACTAGCCTTCATACCTAAGATTATATGAGTTACTCCTAAATCATTCATTTCAAAATTATTACACAAATGATGTTTCACTTTTTTAAAAAGTCCAAATTAGACCTAAAAATTAACATGTCGTCTACATACAAATATTATATCACATAATCACCTTTTTTTTCCTTGCAATATTTATATCTATCATGTTCATTTGATCTAAATCCATAACCTTGTATAACTTCATTAAAGTTTTCATGTCACTATCTTGCTCTCAAACTATATAAAGATTTTATTAACTTACATACCTTATGTTCTTGTTCTGTAACCTTAAAAACTTCAAGTTGTTCTACATAAACTTCTTCATTTAAACTCCCACTTAAAATGCAATTTTAACATCCATTTGATGGATCACTAACTTATGTATAGATGCTAAAACCAATAAACTCCTAATACTTGAAATCCTACCAATAGGAGAATATGTATCAAAACAATTTGTTTTTTCTTGTTTTCTAAATCCTTTCACTATTAACCTTGTTTTGTATTTATCTATTGAGCCATTAGCTTTTAACTCTTTTAAAAAATTCATTTACACCCTATTGATTTACTACCATGAGGTAGATTAGATCCAAGTATTATTTTGAATAATAGAATTATATTCATCATTTATTGTTTGTTTTTAAAAATCTGCATCTATATAAGATATTGCTTCATCATAAGTTTGGGGATCTTCTTCAACTAAAAATGTAATAAATCATCTTTAAAATTCTTCTTGATCTTAGTTCTCTTACTTCTCCTCAATTCCAGATTCTCCTTCCCTATTTTCTAAAATTACAATAGTAGATGATTCACCTCTAAAAGATTTCTCAACATACATGGGTCATATGGAATTCTAGTTTTTAAAAAAATATCTTTAAAGTATGTAGCATTTCTAGCATATATAATTATATTATTAGAAATTCCACTAACTTCAGAATTAACCACTAAAAATCTATTTGCTCTGCTATTTTGATCATTCCAATAATTACAGCATCTACAATTTTAGAACCTATTTTCTTTCTCTTAAACTCAGGTATAGCTACTTTCGCTAGACACACCTACACTTTAAAAAAATTTAGTCTTGGAGCCCTCTATTTCCATAATTCTTAAGGAGTTTTATCATTATTTTTAACAACTACATAGTTTAATATAAAATAAGAAGAAAAATTAATTTCTCTCCACAAGTTCTCATGTGCTCCAAATTTTGACAAGCCATATCCATCAAAGTTTTATTTTTCATTTCAACTGCAATATTTGATTAGGGTGAATAAGTAGGTGTTAATTCATGTATTATACCTTATCTTCACAAAATTTTATCAACTCTCCCGAAAAATATTCTCCTCCTTCATTAGACCTAAGTTCCTTAATCATTTTCTCTATTTTATTCTCAACTTTAGTTTTATAAATCTTAAACTTGTCAAAAACTTCATCCACAGATTTGATAAGATAAACGTAACAATACTTAGTCATGTATAAAGGTCACAAAATACTTATTTTCATCTCTAGTTGGAGATCTATTTGAATCACATACATCACTATGAATAAGTTTCAAGATACTTGAATTTCTAAGAATGATTGATATAGGGTCATTTTGTTTACTTTGCTTGTGCATATATTTCACTCTTATGGTCAATATTTACTTGAGATTTTGGAATCAGACTTAGATCCATATGCATTTTAACCTTTCTATTATATAAATGTCATAATCTTTCATGCCATAAAATACTAGATTGAATATTAAAAATTAAATTGGAACCTTCATTAATATCATTCATAACATTCAATATAAATAAGCCATCATTTACAAATCCTTTCCCAATAAAAATATTATTTCTAGTAATTACAACCTTATTTTGACTCCATAACTAGTTTGTTACCACCATGCTAAGAAAATTTTACTTGACCTTATTGAGTCTTAGGCTTAGAGTTGGACTTAGGGATGAACTTCTCAAACTTCTTGTAGTAACAATCCCCACCCAAATGATTGGTCTTTCTACATACGTAGCATGGTCTTTCTTTTCTTTTCTTTTCTTGTTATTCTTAAATTTATTGCCTCTAGGTTTAGACTTATTTTCAATGTTATTCCTTTTGTCCTCAACTAGGTTTGACCTTGATCTTCATCTCTTATTTTTTAACATTTATTCTATGTTGTTCTTCTATCCTCAGTAGCTTAAAAACTTGAGTCAAAATCAAAGTCCCTTGTTGATATCTTAGACCCACTAGCAAAATTAGACCAATATGGTGGGGATTTATCAATCAAACATGAAACTTTATATTCTTTATTAAACTTGGATCTACTATCTTCTAGAGGCCTTAACAAATCTTAAAATGCATGAATTTGTTCATTATTGGATTTTTCATCAACCATAGCATAATTTGTAAAAGTAGACGAAAAAAACCTTTTTATTCCTGCATCATCAATCCCATATTCAGCTTCAAATGTATTCCAAAGTTCCTTAACATTACTGATAGTATGGAATACATTATAAAGCCTTTTGACAAGGCACTAAGGATACGGTTACGACAATGGTAATCTATTTGTTAAGGGGTGTGCCAAAAGTTTGATTCAATATTTTTATTTATGGCATAAATGAACCCAAGAACACTTAACCAATATCTCATTGATTTTACCATCTCTTAAAATTTAGTCCATTAAATTTCTCAAGCTTAAGACTACTAACATCTTTATGAGATGTCATTTTTTTCTTTAAATTTTAGCTAGATATAGATTAAAAGCAAATAAAGAACAAGGAGCAAAATCTAAGTGTAGGATCAATAATTATATTAGTAATCAGAATGTAAATCAATTTTTGTAGGAAATCAAAGAGAATAAATTCAATAAAAAAAATCTCAAGCTTCTTGACATGCAAGTCTTATAATGGTCCACTATCAATTGGAATAAAGTACATTAAACTAATATAATATGAAATCTTCTAATTACAATTATAATGCACAACATGAAAATTAATTTATCAGCTAATGAATAGTTTATCATTCAATAGGCAAGATTTAACAAGATAATTGGCATGAAACTAAATTTTAAAAATGATGAAATATAAACAATTGAGTATAACCTATTTCACAAACATAAGCAATTTCATTTGAAAACATAAGAATTATGAAAATAAAGTAGTTGGCCTGTAGGAGTCGGTCCATTTAATGTTGTCCTAAGATAGTGATGATCTTTCCTTTGTGAGGTATTGGCAGCTCACCACCACCCAAGATAAAACTCAAGAAGGTGACTGTTGGTGTCTTGTATTGTGGGCACGATTATAAAAAGGCTAGTGAACAAGATCTTTTCATATTGTGAAAATACTATTGAAAATAATATTTAGAAAGCAAAAGGTATGAGCATAGTTGTGTGTTTCTACCTAGACCCCTATGACACCTATTTATAGATTTATGATGGAATATATAACAACAAAAACTTAAATTTAAAATAATGGTGTTTTATTGGAGTGTAACAAAGTTAATAGGAAGGTTACAAAATTTATTTTCTTTTATGAAAATAATGAAGATTAAACTTGATTTTACAATTTTAAAACATCAAATTATAACATAAACAAATTTAAGGTATCAAAGCCTATCCCGACTTCTTTTATTTCAACCCTAATGTACCAAGTAAATCAGGTTGTGAATTTCATGCTTTATGATTTAACGTGTCAATCCAGTTCTGGAGTCAAGAATTAAGCAATAGCTTTGTGTGAGGTAACTATTTAATCCTTGGTCCAATAAAAGAAAGCAAAGTTAAAATGAAAGGGACTTTCAGTAGCTATCTATCCCCCATTCTACCATTAAATAAGTTAGCAAGGACGTTTTAACCTAGAGTCACCATTAAATAAGCAAGCAAGGACGTTATAACCTGGAGTCAAAATAGTAGTTTCAAGTGTATTTCGTGTAGATGAATACCGAATTTGTCCGCTCCTACTATGCAGGAGTATCAACTGATTGGTATCGGGTTAGGCTATAAGTCACTATTCACCTTAGCAGTGGTTCGGTCGTCAATCTTCTTTATGAGGTAGGGGCCAGATTCGTGATTGTTGTAGGTGTTGTGAGAACCACACAAGTTGACTAGTACTAAGCTACAAGATCTTTCTTTAAATTGTTAGAATGTTTGTTAAACGGTTCAAGTAGAAGTGAATAATAAATAAGAAATTGAAACCCTATATCATTCCATCTCCTTAAGAGACAATTTGAGCACAAGACAAAAATCCCTAAAATTCCATAGAAAAAACTCACTCGGGGATAAGTTGGGGGGAGGGGGTTGTAATACCCCCATTACTACACAACTATATATATAGTATAATTTGACAGAATAGAACCTGTGTGCAAGCATAATAATTTTTTTTTCTCCATGTAACAACTAAATAAATAATAAACTATTTTCCTACTCATAAACTAATTTATATATACCTACAGATGACCCATAACAAACACAATATTTACATACTCATGTACATAAAAGTTTTAAAAGTAACACACAATACAAGTTCCAAAATATAATACAGTAGACTCCAAAATCAAATAAGCTAACAACTAGCTCAACAGGTCATCATCCATGTACACTGATCCTCAGAACCTGTAGGAGCTCTAGCCGCTCACTTAGTAAGTCCATGGCTTCAAGTATCATCAAACTCATCTATAATGCATGAACTACGTGAGCTAATGCTCAGTAAATGAAGATCATGCATGTTGAAGGCATAATCTAATATAAATGCAATGCATTTCTATAAGATCATGACAAGAATGCAAATTTATGCATAAAAATAGTTAATTCAAAATGATTTTCTATCACTAGGCCCTTGGGCTACCTATTACGTACCGGATAGAGCTCTCAACAATATCAATAATCACATGGTCGTAAACAGATCGACACAGTTCGGGGGCCATCTCCTGGGATCACTAGAGGTCCACCCTTTGTCTTTCCCTGTGACCCTCCAGAAGTCTTCCCAACAGCGGCGTCGATAAGGGCATAGTCAAGTGGTCCACCATCTCATGACCACCAGAGGCACACCCCTTGTCCACTCCTATGATCCTCCGACAAGTAATACTCGCGACGCCCCAAAATATCATATAAGTAAGCCACACAGGCCTTGGTACACTAGTAGTGGCCAATCAAAATATTTTCTTTTTGAAAATAATGTCATGCATGCAAAACCTCAACTGTGAGCACGTGTTATGCATACATGTGTAAATACTGATGAATGGCATGTCCAATGACACAATAGATCCTATGTCCCATCATCCAAGCAACATATGTACTATAAGGGATGTATAATACTCACAATACACACATCAAAACACAAGGATCACATTTAATATAGATAATGCACAAAATACTATGTCCATACATTGTAGTTGCAAATGGATTTTTACTTACCTTTCACCTTTGATATTCTACTGAAGGTTAATAAAATTCTCCTCCCTAACCTTAGATATAAGACTGCCTGTAAAAGTATAACGTATTAATTTTCATTCTTAATCAATAGGTTTACTATATCAAATCTCATAAGGGATCCTAACTTAAATTTAATTAAATAACAGTCAAACCTTAAAAATATATATACTTCAACCCAATCAGAATCTTTTAAATACCTTGATTTCTCATCTCGAATTTATTCTAATATTATTTAATTGATGTGTTATAATTCCCGTAACCAATCTCTCAATTAAATTAGCTCTTTCATCCAATTAATACAAGATAATAAAATCAAATCTTTGTAACTAATTTCGAATTAAAGGTGTATATTAGTTATTGTCTCACAAGTAGATAACTAGTTAATTTAAATAAAAAAAGACTTTCTTTCAAATTAAAAATAAACGGCATAAATATATATTTTTATCCGTACAAAATGAGAAGAGACTTACCCAAAATTTTCTCCAATTCCTACCGTTGAAATTTGTCGAAGCATTCTCTCTCTCATTTTTTTTCTTCTTTCCTTTTCTTTTATCTTTTCCTTTCCCTTGTTGAGGTGAAAGTGTGTGATGTGTTAACCGTGTGTTTGTGGTGTGTGTTATTACTTAATGACTAAAAAACTAACATTCTAATATATATATATATATATATATATATAACATATGCTTATCTAAAACATAAGCTATACATGTGTATACATATATGTATATATATATATATATATATATATATATATTATGGTATTATTTGATTATACTACATACATACATATATATATATATATTATATTATATATATATAATCAATACATAATATTTTGATATTTATTTATAAACCCCCAAATTTATTTTCTAGTAAGAATTTACACCCTCTTAATTAATATGATAATGTCCTTATTTTCTTTTATTATTATTATTATCATCACAATCACTATTTTCTCCCTAATTATTTATTTACATAGTTTATCCTACACCGATAAATACACCGATCTCACCTTTCACTTACGTGTATCGTAATGATATCTAATAGTTGACACCTAAATTCTCGTATCTTAGTACCAACTCAACCAATTAGGTTAAATAATTTGGAAACTAATATCGGTGAAAACTTCAAAAGTTTAATTATTAAAATATCGTATAAAATATAGTGTATTATGAAATATCAATACGTAGCATAAAATGCATGAACTATATTAATCAGGTGAGTAGCGCGTGGCTCGGGTATTACAGGGGGGAGGAGTATTCAAAAAGGGGAGCTGTATGTTCTTGTTTGCCTCGTAGGAAAGGGCTTAGTTTGGTATGGAAATAGAGAAAACTTGAGATGGTTATGCGGCTATGACATGTGTTGGAAGAAGCAGTTTGTTACCGAGCCCTCTTATTGCGAATAACAAAAGCATCTCTCAATACTCAAAGTTTCATATTTGAAGTGAGTGAAGTTAGTCGACTTCTTCAAAAGTCAGTCCCCTACGAGCCAGGATTGTCATGTCGTTAAGAATAGAGTTGTATGTACTTTTATTTCTTTGGTCAAGATTGGGTTGGTGATCCGTGTACTACACTAAAACTTTTGAAGCTTAGGTGCGAACTCTTATAAGAAAGAAGAGATTGGCTTTCTTGCTTGCTTGATTTCTTAACAGTTGTTCTCATGACATGATTGATACATGAGAATAGAGTAGGAATGGAATGGACTTTCCCAAGTCTATTTTCATTCTCATATTTATTTTTGACAAAAGTATCATTTTAAAATATAAAAAAAGAGTCAAGATAACGTTCGAAACTCGACCCATCAAGATTTTATAAACCTAGACATGAACTCATTTCAAACTCAAGATATATCGGGTTGGACCCGCTAGTCTTACTTATTATTTTAAAGATATTGAAAAATATTTTTAAGAAACAATATCACCATAACTTTGAGAAAATTGTTTAATAAAAATTAATTATTTATATATTAATTATTAAAAATAATTAAATATCTCAAACATTTTTATTACTTTTACTTATACTAGCATAATTGCGAGATATTTATCATTAATTGATTACTTAAAGAGACAATAAACAACAAATAAATTGCTAGAATTGAAGAAGCCTTCCAAGACTCAACTAGGTTGGATGGATTTTTGTATTTTATTTTATTTTGTCATTATTGAATTGAAGTCCTATTAAGTTTAGTTTAAAATAAAAAAATTTAGTATATAAATAAGTATGAGAGTCCTATTCATCTTAGCATTAGGTTAGGAAAAGAGTTTCAATCTTTCTATGTTACGAAAAGCTGCTTACATAAATATTAATTGTAACTTTTCCAGTAAATGTTATTATTTTTTTAATGAAATTATAAATTTTTTTTCATCTTTAAAAATTTATGCTTGGTTTCAAGGGTTAAAGATGAGTTGTTCAATTTCCTTAAAATTTCATTGCCTTTTCTCCGTCATTCCTTCATAATTATGTTCACAAACAAACATTAATGCGTAGAAAGACGCATATCAATCAAATAGTTTTATTTTCCTCTGCAATCAATGATCAAACTTGGCAATTAAGGGCCTACTTATTATATTCAAGAAACTGTAAATTTCATAATGCAATCATCTATTTCTAAAAACTAAAAAACACGATAAAACGATATAACAGAAGAAGATAAGAAACAAAAACTTATCAACAAAAACAAAATCGCAATTCCTTGGATGATGCTTCTCTACTTCAACCTTGTAATCGTCTTTTTCCTAATGCTTTCTTGGGAAGCGCCTACTCTTCTTGGACATGATGTTTTTCATCATCAGCTTCTCATGCGCTTTTTGATCAGCCTTGTACCATTCAACCTCCTCCTCCTCTGTTTTCTCTTGTTGCTTCCCTGCTTCTGCCTCCACTTTTTGAGTTGTTTTCTCTACATGATCAGTTGATCTCTGGGGCTCGTCGTCAACCAGAGTTTGCCTTTGGAAGACAACCTCCTCTTTCTCTTCTAGTTTCCCTGCTTCTGCTGCGATTTCTTGAGTTGTCTTCTCCACATCAGTTGGCTTCTCGGGCTCGTCGTGCCTACCGAAGAAAACATCAACCTCTTCTTGTGAAATTTGGGTTAATACATTGTGCAGTCTTTTACCGAGGTAGTCTGCTAAAGCAAGGGAGGAAGAGGCTTCAAAATCTACATGTCTAGACATTCTTAACCCCGCCTTTTTTTTTTTTTTTGTTTTGTTTTTGTTTTCTCACAAGTGAAAATAATCAGACTTCTCAACTTGTATATATAGAGACGTTTCCAAAGTAGAAGTCCTGGTCTGTGTGTAATTTGGATCCACAATATTTTCCTAATTGATCAAGGAAAGGAAAGTGAATCACTCCCAAAATCCTATAGACAGATTAGTTGGGATCTTATCACATATGGAAACTTATATTTATTAAATAGACTGCCACTTCAAATTAAAACCAGCTATTATGAAATCGACATTTTAAAGTCTAAACCAACAGTTAATTTTATGGAAATTGTAGAGTAAAACTCCGACTCAAAGGATACAACGATCATAGTTAGTTATGTACACTTGCAGTTAAAGGACGGGGAGAGGAAAGATTCTGTAACAGCGGATTTCACACATAAACTAAGAAAAGTTAAATTTAAAAAGAGAGGCAGAATTCAGTTTTTTCAACATGTACTAGGAAAAGTTTTATTTTTCATGCCATAATTTATACTTCATGATTTCAATCCCAATATTTTTTAAAAAATAACTTCACGGAATTCCATAATTTGAAAATTTTGTAACTTTAATCATATCATAAATTATTTAATGGAAATGACCACATGGCTGTTAAATTTGTCAATTTTTTTTTCTTTCTCCTCTTCCTTATTTCCTTCTTTTTTCCTCTCCTTTCCTTTTCTTTTCTTTTCCTTTCTTTTGTTCTCTTTTAGTGAGAATTTAAAGTTACTAGGAGATTAGCCAAGTCAATCATGTCCAAAGAACTAAATGAATTACAACGAGATTTTGAGAAGCAACCAAGTCCAAAATGAAAGCACTGCAATTAGCAGCACTAAGGGGCCACAACAGAGTAAGGACACGTGTACTTTAAAAGGATTAAGTTAATATATAATCCTCGTACTAATAAATCTTTACAGTCCAAGCTAACTAATAAAAAAAACAGAAACAAGGCAGAAAGGACGTAAAGGACTACATACTGGAAATAGTATCTGACTATAAGTGCGCCAAGTAATGTGATAGAACAATTGTACCAATGATACAAGAAAAATAGATGCAACGGGCCAAAAAATCAAAGACTCCTATAAAAGGAAGCTCAAGACAAGAGAAAACGAACTTTTTGAAAGCCTTCTAAAGCTCTTGAACCTTCAAAGAAAAAGCTCTATATTCATTCTCTATCTTTCGAAATATGCAAAGAGGCATAAAAAGCAGTAGGAGAGAGAAGGGACTTAACAAATCTTTATGTGTAGATCTTTTTGCTGAGTGTATACTTATTACACCACCAAAAGAGTTGTTGGAGCCTGTGGGAAAAATTCAAAACTCGATCCAGTGTGGGAAGAGTTGAAGTTCGGACCTGTGTGAGAAGACTTAGTTAGACCTATGTGGAAGACTGTGTTGCAGTATTAGTGCAAGTTTAGGAATGAGAGACTGAGGAAAAACTAGAGACTTAGTTCGAAAACTAAGTTTTATATTAGAACTGACTTGGTTGTAAGTCTCAATTTGTTACAGTAGATTCCTTGTGTGTGTCAGGGGTAGAGTGGAGTACAAAAATTAGTCTACCTTTAAACCATATAAACTGTTGTGTTGTTTATATTTCTGTACTTTATATTTAAATAATTTGATTTACTTGCTTATTTGTTTGTTTGACATTGCTCTACCTCTTCATACGATTTTACACTACACAACACCAAGCATAGAGTGACGTATGCGCAATTAAGAAATTCTACAATATTTTTGCTAGAAAGCTATGATGTTCATTGAATTGTTTCTTCAGATTCACACTTACTAAAATATCTCAGTGAGCAACATAATTTATTTCTCATTAAATTAAAATTAGGAACCAATATTCAAAGAAACGAGTATAAAGTTCAAAAGTGGCATAAAATAAAGAGCTTTTACGTTTTTGAATTTTTTTTGAAAGGTATATTCAAACCCACCCAAACCCTTTCGTATCACTTGGGACCAACAAGTAGTTTTACAGTGATTGATTTTTCAAACTCTTGTGTTTTCTAAATCTCTCAATTTGAGCTATATCCATATTTTTTGAACTCATACTCATTTTTTTGTATGATATATATATATATATATATATATATATACATATAATATATATATATATATGTATATATGTATATAGCATAACAAGACTTCCTATATGTTCTATTGACAAATATGATTATTCACTTAAAAGGAAAAAGATGAAGAGTCCGGCTCAAAGTTGTAAGCTATATAATGAGTTTGGTCATTAAGTTATTTTTAATAATCTTATTTTTTCCCCTTACATCAGACAAAAATAAAATATAAAAATTTAAAGCTCATGATAAGTTGTCTTTACATCAACTATTTGATATATTTTAATTAATAATTTATTTATTTTCAAGCATTTTATGTCATTTTGTGCGTTTTGTATTAATTGTATAGGTATCATGGAAAGGAGAAGGAAAAATTGTAAAAGAAAACAAAAAATCATAAAAAAAATGAAAGTCATGCCATGACTCAAGAAATTGGAGCCACGACCCTAAAGTTGATGTTAATCCAGTTTATTTGATGTCTTAGTCTCAAACCCCAGCGCCGAAAATGATCAATTTTACAAAAGATGGAACACCATTTTGAGTTGTGACTCTATTTTTCAAAGCCCCGGTGCTAGTTTGAAAAGAGGAGTCCAGATTGTTTGGCATTGTGGTGCTAGAAAGCAGAGCCATGGCAATAATTCGTAGGTTGTTTTCGAGAACACTATGAGCCACAACCCCTAAATTTCGAGCCACGACTCCAATTTGTGAAAAATTTAAAACGCATTTTTTAAGTTAGATTTTTGGAGGACTATAACGGCAACTTCCAAAATAAATTTTGGGACTTCTTTTGACCGAAAAATACAAGGAAAAGTGAGAAAAAAAGAGAACAAGGGCTTAGGGCTTCAAGATTCAATATTTGGGATTTCTTTTTCAAGATTTCTGAGTTCTTCTTTTCTTTTCCTTTTTACTTACCTTATCATCATGAATTCAAATTTGTCTATAAATTTGATAGATATGATTAGGAGCTAAGTTTCTAATCTGGGGTTTTTATTTAATCTAATTAGGATGATTTGAATTTTTCTTTCAATTCAACTGAATATTTATTTGATCTAGTTGAGTTTTCAATATAGTTCTTAATGCTTTCAATTAATTAGATACTAACTGAATGATCTGCTAATCATATTAACCTAGAATGTGATATATGTATCTAGTTCTATGTGTAGAAAATTATAAATTGCATGTAAGATAAAATATACTTGTATGACTGTATAGTCTTAATTCAGATCCATTGACCCTATTGATTTATTGATTGTGTAATTTATATAGGAATATAGTAGGTTAGCAATTAGTAAAATTTTCATTAGACCTTAGGAGAGACTATTGAATAATTGAGGGATTCTCGACTATCAACTATGAAAATAAATTGAAATTGATGCAATTGAGTGTTCAAATTTGATTAATTAGGATGAAATCATAAACCCTAGGTCTTTAAGTCATTGAAGTTCATCTTTATTCGATTTTTGAACATTAGTCTAGTAGTAGTTTAATTGTTTTTGCATTAATTGCCAATCACTTTTGTTTGTTCAAATAAAATTAGAGTTAACCCAATTTCGATATTTAATAATTTACAGTTCTCATGGGAATGATATCCTACTCATCCACTTTTTTACTTGTCTACAATAATGTACACTCGCGTTCACAATTTTAGCAATAAATTTTTGGCACCATTGTCGGGGATGTTTGTCTTTATTAATATCGATACCAAGTAGTTCTAATTTTAATTTGAATTTTTCTTGAATTTTTGATTTTTTTATTATTTAAGTGTGTCATTGTTTTGTCATATCAGGTATTTTCTTAGGTGTGTGAGACAAGCAGAAAGTGATAGACGAGATGGCATATAATGCAAATTATTGGCCAACTGAATATGACATAACAAATCAGGCTTCAATTAAGGCCTTTGGAATTAATCGAGTAGATACAATTAATACATTGACTGCTCAAGTAGAAGCCCTTTATAAACAGTTTGAAAAAATTACAGCAAATGCTATACATACACCTTTTAAGGTGCGTGAGTCATATGGCTACATGAACAGAAGACCAAGATAGCAATCAATTTGCATCGTCATATGTCGAGCATGCGGAATGTGAGTGGAATTACAATCGACATCCAAATTGTCCTTTCTCCAACACTTATAATCAAGGATGGCAAAATCTTTCAAATGCTTCATGGAGAACTGATCATATTGTGATGTGGTATGAACCTAGTTATCCGCCATTATAGAAGAAGCTAAGCGTTGAAGAAGTATTAGATCTATTGGAAAGTACTACCAACTAATTCCTATTGCGAACTCAACCTAGTAATCCATCATAAGATAAGAAGTTGATTCTTGATGAAGCAATGACTCATTTGGAAAGGACTCAAAGCCTAGTCAAGTTGGAAACTGAATCCATTTACCCACCATTGGAAAAGAAGATAAGTCTTAAAGAAGCAATGGCTTAATTAGCAAACACTCAGAGCCAATTCATGTTGGGAACTAGAACTAATGTCCAAAATCCATCGACACAATTTCAGAACTTGGACTTCCAAATTTGTGAGTTGGATAATATGTTTCGAGAGAGATAACAAGATAAATTACCTTGCACACCTGAGGCAAACAGAGTGGGCAAAGAACATTGTGATGTTATTAATTTGAGAAATGGTAAAGAGTTAGAAACTCTTTTAATGGTTGAAAAACTCATTAAGGATGAACAAGAAGCATCACAAACATTTGTAGCAGAGATAATCCAAGAAGAAATTCAACTAAGCCCATCTTAAGAGCCTTCACTAAGAGTTCCTTATCCTCAACTTTTACAGAAGAGCAAGCTTATGTCAAGTGTTGTAGTGGATAATACGGGCATCTCATTGCATAAGTATAAATCGGAGAATCACAAGTCTAGTGCAATCACTGAAGACTGCAGTGTCATCTTGCAAAATGAGCTACTTCTAAACCTTATTGATCTAGGGATTTTCTCATTGTAATTAGTAGATTGCTCATTAAAGCATTCTGTGGGAATAATTGAAGGTGTACCTGAAGATGCTGACATGTTTATTCTTTCTATAGATTTAATTATCCCTGATATTGAAAATGATAGAGACATCACTTTCACACATGAAAAACTATTTTTGGTCATAGGGCATGCACTCATTAATGTATAATTGGCCCTTGATACCATGCCGGATCATGCTTACTATGCTTATCTTTAGGGATCACCTACACTTCTGGATCACATAAAAGCATGGCATGAGGAACACTTTTTTTTTACCCCAATGGAGCAAGGAAGAAATTAGACTGAATACTACAAAATAAGTCACTACAACAAATAAGATTTTTAGCAATGAAATATTTCATCACTAAGAAGACAATATTGGTCACGAACCGAATTTAGCGACAAAATATTTTCGTCGCTAAGCTTGTCGTTATAAGCGCGTCGCACAAACAACTAGTGACGATAAACATAAATTTCGTCACTAAGTTAGCAATAAATTATTTTGCATCTAAGATAACATGTTTTCGTCGCTAAGATTATTTTTAGCGACTAATTTTTGAAAATTATTTCATCATTAAATAATTACGAAAATTTTAAAAAATAAAATAATTTTATTTTAGCAACGAACGAAATATTTCGCTGCTAAACCAAAAAACTTAGCGATGGATTATAAAAATGGTTCATCACAAAATTATTAAAAAAAAATAAAAAATACTTTGGCAGCGAATTTTAATGTCGTTGCTAATTGGATTAATAAATATTTTTTGTAAAACTTTTAGCGACGAAATATCTTGATTTCTTCGCTAATGTTAAGAATTTTTTTTTAATATTTTTGGTTATTCAAATCATTTCCCCATATTTTTGCAACTTGTTTTTCAACCCACAATAATTACAACCACAACCATTAAACTTCCAACAACAAATTAAACACAATAAAACGACACATTAAACATATATACAATAAAATATCTAATATACATATTAAAAAAAAACAATAAAATACAATCATATATACTTAAACTATACTATAACTGTGGAGGCGGCGGTGGAGGTGGCGGAGCTGAGGAGGATGGGGGTTGTTGGACGAGCAACTGTAGTAGACCTAGAGCCATCCTCTCAAAAGCCTATCATCACATAATGGTCAATTTTCATTGTTTGTAATTCATTCCCATTGCTCTGCAGCTCATTCTGTGTGGACTACAGCTACTTCCTAAGTTGTGCATTGGTTGGTTTGGACGATGATGCATCAGAAGAAATAGACTTGAGAGGTTTAGGCCCATTTTCAAGCCCACATATGTACTCCGAACGTATACCGAGGACTTGATCACACACTCTATCTGCAATTTGTATGTCATCTAGATTGTGAGCATCATCCCCGGTATCTGCCTGAGTCTGTGTCTGATGGTACTCCTCTCAAAGTCGCACCATCTCATCCTAAAATTAATAAATATGTTAATGACTAAAATATATAGTTCAAAACAAATTAAAAAGAAACAACTAAATGTATTCAATACTTATATATGCACTTTCAGCTCTCTCTCTTGTCCAGCCTTTCGTAGAGTTATAATGTGTTTCATTAAATATGGTGATCCAATCCTTTATGCTAAATCCATTGGCCTGCAAATAACATTTCATTAGATTAAAGTCGAATCAAATAATAATTTCATCGAAACTAAATATTTTATACTTACACCATCGTAACTATATTGCAGAAAGGATTTTGAACCTCTACGATGATTGTATGGCAACTTAACACGATTTGTGGAGTTTATTTCTGAACATTTCTACAAAAAAGAAGAAGCTAATTTGTAAGAAATAAAGTTAATTACTAAATATAAGATTTAACTAAGTTACATAACCGTATTTCTAGTTTCTGTAATAATGAAAAAATCAATTTTAGACTGTTAAGCTATAATTTTAGTTTCTCTAATAGTTGTTATATCATGCCATTATCTTAAGCTTGAAATACTATTTGGTGGCTAAATAGTATTTGGTTAATATCCACTATATTTCATTTGCTCAATTTTGTTCAATCATCCGGGGATTCTTATTTTTTAAATGTACTTAGAATCTAAATATAAAATGTTTTTCATTTTTTTAGACAGTTTGCATGGATATTGCAAATATGATGGTACTTGTAGATAATCCTATTCCAATTTTCTGTCTAAGAAATTCGGGAGCAATGAAGGCTTAAGGATGACTGTGTTGCTTCTCTTTTCTACCTATGTTATTTAATTCTTAGTCAAGGTCCATCAAGAAATTACCAAGCAGGTACGGATTTATGTATTCAACTTTATGAGTTCTTCATGTTTTCACCAATTACTAAGATACTTAAGAGACTTAAATGAATCTAAGTAAAGAAACAAGACCAATTATTTTTAATTTTTTTGAGTCATAGAGGTTTTTCCAACTTCAATGATTAAAATTAAGCATGAATAATATGGTTTGATTGATGATGAGTGTTGTTTTGGACTTTGATATTGTTATTTGGTTAATATATTTTTACGATAAATATACTCAAATTTTATTTTGCACAAATAGTTATGTTATTCAGTGTGAAGACAATCATGTCAAAATAGGTAGTTCTTATGCCCTTACTCTAATCATCACTTGGATCTTCAATATGAAGGGGTTGAGTATTAGAACTTTTACTTTTGGTCTGTCAAGGCGAATGATTGATAGTGCACCACTAGAGAAATGATTAAGGCATTAGGCCTTCTAGCACCATTGTTAAATCAACTTGTTCCCCATATGATGTTTCAAGAGAACATCCCCTAGTAAACCACTTTGAGCCTTTCAATAAATAAATATTTTTTTTTGTAACTATATTTTTTTACCTAACCTAAATACACTATTATCCAACCCTTGTTCTAAAAATGATTGGAGTTTAAGAGACATTCAATTGACAGTGTGAACTTACAAAAGAAATTCAGGTTGGAATAGAAGATAAGTGTGGGGGAGTTTCTCTTAAAAAAAATAAAAACAATATTAAAAAAAATTGAAAGAAAAAAAATTGCAAAGTGCTACGAGTTGCAACTAAAAATGAGATTTTGCAAGATGAATAAGAAAGGTTCAATTTAATAACAATAGACCCAATGTTGAAATTTGTGGAGTTTGAGAATTCTTCATCAATAAAATCTCTGTCTCTAATTCCATAAAAATTTTAAAACCTTTGTTGCATCTTATCCTTTTATTTCTTAGCTACATCACTACTCTTTGGCCCATTACAACCTTTGTTGAAAACCTTTTGATTTCATGTGGTGCCTTCAGTGTAGTAGATATTTGCACCAAAGAAAGAAACTATAATATTTAACTTTTATGTTAGAGATTGGGTGATGATTTTTGTAAGGTTTTATGAGAATTTACTTATTTGAAGCGTGCATAGTTTTGTCACTTTTGATATTAACTATCCACACACACACTTGAGTATGCTTATTGTAGAAATTTATTGACTTTTGAATGACCAAGAGTGAAACTCAGCACTTGTTTGATTTTATTTCCATATTACTTTGTTGCTTCATGAGAATAAACGTTGGAAGATAGTTATTATAGGTGTTTGTGGGTATCACTGTTGGAAACCTTCACGAGACTATTACTCGTCCTCTATGGGCCACCTAGGGGTTTAAAGACTTGTTGTATATGCTAAATGCAATCGTGATTTCCTATGAAAATGGATTAGTTTAGGTTTGTTTTAGGCTTGCTTGATGACAAGCAAAGGTTAAGTGTGGGGGAATTTGATAAGTGCATATTTTAACATATTTTTGTATTAAATTCTTTATACTTTTCTTACTTTATTCTTGTTAATATTATTGTTTTATTAATATTTTGTGTTAGGGAATAAATGAAAGTATGGTTCTAAACTTGTGCAGTTTTTGTAATTTGAGTATAACTTCATGATCAAAAGCCCTATGGATATGAAAATTATTTCATTTGAAATCTAAGAGTTAGAGGTACAACTTTTCTATTGGAAACTTAGCCCAATTCAGTCTTGATTATAGCAGAAAAGTCATCCAAGTAGTTGCACAAAATATATCACCAAAATTCGGATCAGAGTTCAACCAGTATTGACTTATTTTACCAATTGGGTTATATATCTTGAGCCTAAATTTTATTTTGGGCTGAAATTTGGATATGTTATACAAAAAAGATAAGTAAACAAGTTTACAGAAGACAAGATGATGAGAAAATATGTTAAAATAGTAAAAACATAGGCTGCAAGTTATTGATACTGTTAAAGGATGGCTCTTGGATATTACTCTGTAATTTGACCATATCTCCTTCATCCGACCACCAAATTTGACAAAAGATATATGAAAATATATGAACGCCAAAAAATATACAATTTTGATTCTTTATATATAATCAAAATATGGTTGTATCTAATCGAACAATGCAATTGAATTCAGTGGGTGAGAACTTGGTGTAACAACTTACCAACTATTGGCAACTAGCATACCACTTGATTAACCCCTCCATTATTTATTTGGCCTCTAGCTTGCTCCAAGTACTATAAATAGGCCATGTATTAAGCTTGTAAGAGAGAGGGGTGGGGGGTGGGGAGGGGGTATAGGGTTTCTTTAGGCTAAGTTTTCTAATTTATATGTTTTCTAGTATTGTAAATTTTCTAGTAATAATAGAAATGCATTCTCTAGTTTGTCTTATATTTTTAGTCTTTGCTACTTTTATTATGTTTTTCTAAATTTTATTTTGTTGAGAAAAAATGGTGAACCTCTTGATGGAGGAAGAGAAATAGTTAGAAGGGTTGAAAATGTTTAAGTATGTTGTATTATTATTTTTATTTTTGATCTAAACCCTATTTATTTTATGGTGATTTTTGATTTATGTATCTCTAATGGCACAACAAATATTTAGGTTTATTTATCTTATTGTAGGTTTTACCCCACCGACTGCTAATGTGAAACTTTGATTTGTTGTTGACGAAGTGTGTATAAATGATTGATCCCATAAAAAAGTATTGGCGTTAAGAGATAATTTGCAATAGTAAGACAATATCATGATTACCTTATTGCATGAGTTATTTGATAATATCTTCTTCCCATTGGAACCTTCATTATATATGGATTCCAATTGTGGTAATTAATAGAGGTAAAAAGAATAAATAGCCATTACTCTATCCAAAACTTAAGAGTGTATCCCTAATCCTCAATACTTTTATTACTTCAGTTTTTTTTAGTTACAACATATATTAATTGTTCATATATTTTTATTCACATAGACTCTATCTTTTTAGAAATATAAACTTGAATTCTTCAAACACGGACTAACGAAAAATTTATTATTTAATACAACATGCACTTGGATTTGCAACCTTAAAGTTGTAGGAAATTTTTGGCGCCGTTGACGGGGAAGGCGAGGTAAGTATTCAGGTTTGTTAATATTTTTTCTTTGTAAATATAGTTTGTTTATTTTCTTTATGGATGTATGGTTATATGATATCGTAGTCATAATTTTCGGCGTTTAGTTAGAAATAATTTTAAAACTTTGTATGGAAATTTGTTCCAATTATCTCCACACACTTACACCATAGCTAAAAATGAAAGTGTGTAGGATAAAAATGAGAATCAACAGGTGTGTACCATGCGTTATTACTTGCAACCTCCTCGAAATTCTTCTCCTTCTTGTTTCATTTTTCCTCTGAATGAAAATAACTTTCGATTCAAATCAGGTATGATCCCTTTGCTTCCTAATCTATAGTTTAGACTCTAAAAGCCCTTACTTGCATTTAAAAGAATTTGATGAAGTATGTGCTACTTTTGATGATTAAACTTGAACAAATGAGATTGTTAAACTCAAATTATTTCTTTTTTCTTTAAAAGATAAAGTAAAAAATTGGCTTAATTCTTTAAAACCTAGGTTAATTAGTACTTGGCAAGAAATGTAAGCTGAATTTTTAAAAAAATTCTTTCCAACTCATAAAATTAATGCTTTGAAAAGACAAATTCAAAATTTTTCTCAAAATTCTAATAAGACTTTCTTTCAATATTGGGAAAGATTTAAAGATTTGTTGAATTCATGCCCACATCATGATTTTGAAAAATAACGCTTAATTAGCTTCTTTTATGAAGGTATAACTCCTGAAACAAAATAATTTGTTGAAACAATGTGTAATGGTGAGATTCTTGATAAAAAACCTGATGAAGCCCTAGAATATCTAGATCAGTTGGTAGAAAACTCTTAATCATGGCATAGTGTTAATTATTTCGAAGGTTCTATTAGATCTAATTTTGCTAATAGTAATAAAGAAAAATATTACCTTAGCCAAGAAGATGATCTAAATGCTAGGCTTGCTTGTTTAACAAGAAACGTTGAAGCTATGGAAATTAAAAAAGTAAAGAAAATCAAATATGTGTAAGAGGAAGAAGTTTGTAGTAATTGTGAACTTTTAGGGCACTCCACCAATAAATGTCCAAACACTCCAGTACAAGCAAATTTCATGAACACATTCAAAATTTTTTTCCATTCTCCATATTCTGAAACTTACAATCCACAATGGAGAAATAATCCCAATTTCAGTTGATGAGATGATAACCGTACCCAACTGCTGCATTCACAAAAAACACCAATTTTTTATTCTTATCCAGCTCTACATACAAAATCCCTTGAAGAGACTTTGCAAGCATTTATGCATGAACAAACAAACATCAATAATCAAACTTCACAAGCTATCAATGAGAACAGAAGCACACAACACTGATAGCTTCTTTACGTGCTCATGAAAAAGATAAATTTTCTGCTCAACCTCAACCTAATCATTCCACTTAGTGTTATGTTTCTTCTTTAGGTGAAAATTCAGTCAATGAGGCTAATTCAATCATAACTCTTCAGAACACAAAAGTTATTGATAAGACTATTCATCCCAAGGAGAAAGTTTATAATCCACCTCCAAAAATGAAAAATAGGAATAGTCTTGACGATGAAGGTAAGTTTGAAGAAGGTAAGTGTGAAAATGATGAAAAAGAAAAATATTTACCTCCAGCACCCTTTCCTCAAAGATTGCAAGCAACTCAAAAATTGAACTCAAATGCTGAAATTTTTTAAATTTTTGAACAAGTGAAGATTAATATTCCATTGTTGGATGCAAACAAGTAAGTTCCACCTTATGCCAATTTTTTTAAAGATTTGTGTACAATCAAAAGGAAACATCATGTACAAAAGAAGACATTTTTAACTAAAAGTGTTGGTTCAATCATTCAACAATTCACTCCACCCAAGTACAAAGATCCAGGTTGTCCAACCATTTCATGTATCATAGGAAACACTAGAATAGAGCGTGCTTTGCTTGATCTTGGTGCTAGTGTTAATCTTCTACCTTACTCAATTTATGAACAATTAGGTTTGGGAGAACTTAAACAACTTCTGTTGTACTCCAACTAGCTGACCGTTCGATTAAAGTTCCAAAGGGAATAGTAGAAGATGTGTTGGTATAAATTGATAAGTTTTACGTTCCAGTTGATTTGATTGTATTGGACACAGAGCATGTTGCACAAACACATACACAAATTCCTGTCATTTTAAGTCATCATTTTCTTGCAACTTCAAATGCTTTGATCAATTGTAGGAATGGTATTTTGAAGTTGTCATTTGGAAATATGAATTTGGAACTAAATGTGTTTAATGTTTGTATGCAACCTGCAGAAGATGTCTAAGTACATGAAGTGGATTTAATTGAGGAACTTGTTCATGAATACTTTACTACCACTAACTCTTCAGATTATTTGGAGACTTGTTTCGAAAGTAAAAGTATTTTTAAAAAGACACACACTAATACTATCTCTGAATTTTTGCATGTACAAGAAAAATATTTTTGGAAGCCAAGGTCCGAAGAACTTTCATCATCAACAGTAAAATCTATTCAATCAAGTATTAAAGCTCCCGTGGTTGATTTGAAACTTTTGCCAGTTGATTTGAAATACTCTTTCTTGGGTGAGAATGAGACTTTTCCATTAATAATTTCTTCCAAACTCGATGCATCTCAAGAAGGTAAGTTGATCGAAACTCTAAAAATGCATAAGAATGCTTTAGGATGGATCATTGCTGATATTAAAGGTATTAATCCTTTTATTTGCACACACAACATCTATCTAGAGGAAAATGCTAAACCTTCTAGAGAAATGCAACGAAGGCTAAATCCTAATATGAAAGAAGTAGTGAGGAATGAAGTCATTAAACTCGTAGATAATGGAATCATTTATCCTATTTCTGATAGCAAATGGGTAAGTCCTACTCAAGTTGTACCTAAAAAATCTAGAGTTACTGTAGTAAAAAATGAAAATGATGAATTAATTCCAACCAGGACTGTTACTGGTTGGCGAATGTGCATTAACTATAGGAAACTCAACTCAGTTACTTGAAAAGATCATTTTCCATTACCTTTCATGGATCAAATTTTAGAAAGAGTTGTGGGACACGAATTTTATTGCTTTTTAGATGGATATTCTTGGAATAATCAAATTGCAATTGCACTTGAAGATCAAGAGAAAACGACTTTTACATATCCTTTTTGGTATTTTTGCATATCAAATGATGCCTTTTGGATTATATAATGCACCAGCTACATTCCAATGATGCATACTTAGTATTTTTAGTGATATGGTTGAATGTTTTCTTGAAGTTTTCATGGATGATTTTTTTATTTTTGGTAATTCATTTGATGATTGCTTATCTAATTTAGAAAAGTTTTTAATCATTATTTCATCAGAAGGTATTGAGGTTGACAAATCTAAAATTAAGTTAATTACTAATTTGTCAACACCAAAGACTGTGAAGGAGGTTAGATCATTTTTAGGACACGCTGGTTTTTATAGAAGATTTATCAAAGATTTTAGTATAATATCTAAACCTTTGTGTAATCTTCTAACAAAAGACACTATTTTTGAATGGACTGAAAACTGTGAAAATGCTTTTTGTTAAGCTTAGAAACATGCTTACATCTGCTCCAATCATGCAGCCTCTAGATTGGACTTTACCTTTTGAAATAATGTGTGATGCTAGTAATTATGTTGTTGGAGCTGTCTTAGGACAAAGAAAAGATAAGAAATCATATGTTATTTACTATACAAGTAAAACTTTAAATGATGCTCAATTGAATTATACAACAACTAAAAAAGAATTACTTGCTGTAGTTTTTGCATTGGACAAATTTTGATCTTATCTTGTTAGCTCACCAGTTGTTGTTTTCAGTGATCATGCAATTTTAAAATATCTTTTGTTAAAAAAAATGCTAAACCAATACTGATTAGGTGGATTCTCTTACTCCAGAAATTTAATATTACTATTCGAGATAAAAATGGAGTAGAGAATGTAGTGGCTGATCATTTGTCGAGACTTGTTTGTAATGACTCATTTCAAACCACACCTATTAATGACATTTTCCCTGATGAATAACTATTTAATATTTGTATTTTACCGTAGTTTGCTAACATTGTTAATTTTCTTGTGACAGGAAAGATGTCATCGTATTGGAACTCTCAAGACAAAAAATAGTTTTTGACTGAGGTTAAAAACTTTTATTGGGGTGATCCATACCTATTCAAATATTGTCCGAATCAAATATTTCGAAGATGTGTGTCTAACAATGAGATAGGTAATATTGTTAAATTTTGTCATTTAGTAGCATGTGGTCATTTTTCTGTAAAGAAAACTACTGCAAAAATCTTGCCATGTGGATTTTATTGGCCAACTATTTTCAAAGACACTTACACTTTTTGCAAAAGTTGTGAAAATTGTCAAAAGTTACGGTCCCTTTCAAAGAGAAATATGATGCCCCTACACCCTATCCTAGTGATTGAAATCTTTAACTGTTGGAGTATTGATTTTATGGGGCCATTTCCAGTACATATTGGTTGCCATAGATTATATTTCAAAATACATTGAGGTAATTCCTTGTCAAAACAATGATAAACTTTCTGAAAGAAAATATTGTAAGTCGATTTGGAATTCCTAGATCTATTATCAGTGATGGGGGAAAATATTTTTATAACAAACATTTTGGAACTTTAATGAGAAAATATGGAATCATACATAAAGTTGCAACCCCTTATCACCCTCAAACAAATGGACAAACTGAACTTGCAAATATGGAGATAAAATAAATTTTGGAGAAAACAGTTAACCCAAATCGTAAAGATTTGGTCTCTTAGACTTACCGATACACTTTGGACGTATAGAAATGCTTTCAAAACATCATTAGACATGTCTCCTTATAGGATAGTTTATGAAAAATCTTGTCATTTACCTGTTGAACTTGAACATAAAGCTTATTGGGCAATCAAAATGTTTAACTTCAACCTTGATAAAGCTTCAAAATTGCGCAAATTATAAATCATTGAACTTCAAGAACTTAGAAATAATGCATATGAAAATTCTAAAATTTATAAAGAAAGAATCAAAGATTTTCATGATAATAAAATTTCAAGAAAAATATTTGAGGTTGGTCAAAAGGTTTTGCTTTATAATTATCAATTGCATTTATTTCCTGAAAAATTGAGATCATGGTGGAGTGGTCCTTTTGTTGTAAAAAAGTATATCCTTATGGGGCGATTAACATTGAAAATCCTAGAAATGGTAACATATTTAAAGTAAATGGACAAAAAGTTAAACCATTTCTAGAAAATCAATTTTCACAAGAGGAAATTTTTTTTCTTTCTAACCCTTGCTATGATTAGTGTTGCATATACTCATTTTCTTTGACTTTATATCTTTTGATAGTTTTTTTTTCTTTTATTTTTTTTCTTTGCCCAGTTAAGTGGCGGATAATGGTACTCCATGGCTATTAAAGTCGGACTTATCAGTTTCCCAAACAAATAAAATTTTCGTACAAATTTTCTCTACTTTTCTCATTTTCTTTTCTTGTTCTTTTCAAAATGGGTGACATTTTTCTAACTATCGAGAAACGATTTCATTTTCTTCCTAAAAATGTAATTTTGAAAATTTATAAAATCAGGATTGAAAGATTGAGGATGCTTATGCACAAGGGCATCCCGAAGGACATACGATGGATAATTGAAGCAAAAGTTGTGACTGAATTAGCCTCCTTGACTGAATTTTCACCTAGAGAAGAAACATGATACTGAGCGGAAGGATTAGGTTGAGGTTGAGCATAAAATTTACCTTTTTCATGAGTATGCAAAGAAGCTGTCAGTGTTGAAAGCGTGCTTCTGATCTCATTGATAGCTTGTGAAGTTTGATTATTGATGTTTGTTTGTTCATGCATAATTGCTTGCAAAGTCTCCTCAAGGGATTTTGTATGTGGAGCTGGATAAGAATGAAAATTTGGTGGTTTTTGTGAATGCAGCGGTTGGGCACGGTTATCATCTCGCCAACTAAAATTAGGATGATTTCTCCATTGTGGATTGTAAGTTTCAGAATATGGAGAATGAAAACATTTTTTGAATGTGTTCATGAAATTTGCTTGTACTGGAATGTTTGGACATTCATTGGTGGAATGCTCAAAAAGTTCACAATTACTACAAACTTATTCCTCTTGCACATATTTGATTTCCTTTACTTTTTTAAGTTCCATGGCTTCAATTTTTCTTGTTAAACTAGCAAGCCTAGCATTTAGATCATCTTCTTCGCTAAGGTA
>JAGSPU010000210.1:0-33048 GCA_019321725.1 Paulownia fortunei | reverse complement strand
AATAAAATTAGGAAGACCGATTGGAGTGAAATAATTAAATAATTAGATCAATTAATTGTGTTAGCCACAAATAAATTTAATGTTAGAATTAATTTACTCAATTAAATAATTAAATTATTTAATTAAAGCTAATATAGGTTTGATAGAATTAAATTAATTGATTATGATCAATTAATTAAATTTGGGCCCAATTAATTAATTGAATTAATTGTTGGATTTAATTAAGAGTCCAAGCCTAATTTAAAGTTGTCCATTAGGAGAGGTCCACTAGAGTTGTTGGAACAAGATGGATTTCTAAGAATTTTAGATATTCTTCAAATTAGTAGGATTAGATAAAACATATCCAAGTATCTTAGGAAGATACAAGAGATTGAGTTGAAGATTTTTGGGAGTTGTGATCAACCAAAAATCTTTTGACTAATAAGAATGGGAGCCAAACTTTACCAAGAGTGGGACTCCATGATTTTCCTCTACCTCCTTTAAATAGAGAGGGCCGAAAATTTCAAAGTAACTTTAAGTCTTTGCATTTTCGGCCACTTAAAAAATGAGAGAAAAAGGTTTTCTCACAACACCATCTTCTACCTTCTTCATCAATTAGAAGTTTTGTTTTTTCAAGTATTCAATTCTTAATACCATCAGTTGGTTTAAGAATTGATACTTATTCAAATCACTCCAAAACTAGATTAGTGAAGCAATTCTAATTCTATGTTGCTACTCAAATTGTAGACTTCAATAGAGGGGAGACACTTGAACCCTATGAACTAGTTTCAGTATGAAGGGTTGGCAATCAATTATTTTTACCTTTTCAACAATCGGAGGACTAGCATAATCAAAGATTCTTTATTGTTTTAGTTTAGAATTAAATATGAAAAATTGATAATCACATCAAACTGGGGGTGATGCCGTATTTGATATGGCATACTTGTTTTATTTAAATATTTTAATTTCTACTACGCACACCCTGCAGTTATATGAACGCAATAGTAGTATTAGAGTTATGGCTTATGCATTTTCAATTAAGTTACGATTTATGCCTTTAGGATTTTATTATTATATTCTATGCTTAAATTGTGATTTAGTGATTGGGATTTACTTGTTTTTGTAATTTTAAATTAATTGTTATATTTTAGATACGACAAAACATCATAAAAACCATAGTCAGGTCACAACAACCACCATCGCTAGTGGCAGGAGCGTTGCCAGCTAAGCGTGTGAGCAAGCTACTACCCATGTGCGCTGCTTGTCGGTAGTGCACGAACATGATAACGATGGGCAGTAGCCATGACAACAAATCACATAACCATTACATGCAAGATGAGGCAAAAGCCTCATGCCCGTGATGACAAGTGTTGGGTACCTAATGTGTGCGCGCGGGCAGACAACATGGCATACGGTATAAATAGTTCAAATAGTCCCAATTTTCTCTAGAAAATCAAATGATGATTGGTATTGCAAAAGGCAAGAGTGGAGTTCTTAGAAGTAATACAACAAATACTTTATGAGTAAGAAATTCTAGAAGAATGACTCACCTTATTATCACACATGTTCTTTCTTTCAAAATATACTAATTCAAGTCAACAATACATGTAAGTTAAGAATTCCTAAACTCATCAATTTTCTCTCTCGAGTGCCGAATTAACTATGAGTTCCAACATGAATTTCAATATCTCTATAAAAACTTAAGAATAAAACTCTACACAAGTTCAATGAATTCTTCTTCAAAACTTCAATGGTTTCATAAGTTTCTCAACTCTATGATTCCTAGGTTATGTTATCCTCATGATCATGTATAATCTTTCCTCTCTAAAATATCAAATCTCATACATCAACAATCTTAATTAATGGCTAAATAATTAGGATACAATACTTAGCAAGACAACACAAAGAAGATGAATAACTTAAACTAATTTTATTTTGAATTCAAAACATATGATCAAATAAGGTTACATCATCCTCTAAAATGAAAAGTTTAGTTCATTATGTATGAATATAACTTCAAGAAATACATAAGAAAGAATATGAAAATTGTTCACCAATTTGTGAAGTGAGAGAAATGGTTGAAGCTCTCCTTGTTTCGAAGAAGGGCTCTCTTGTCTTCAAGAATGACTCTCTCTACCCAGCATACCCCTTTCTGTCTAGAATACCTTCTCTCATCTAGGAATGCCTTTGGAGGCTCTTTAGGGTCCTTAAAATCAGATGAGAAATGCTCTAAAGAGGGCAAAAAGTCCATTTTTCCCCTTTTATCCACGTGGCAGTGCCTAGGCGCTGATTGGATAGCTAGGAGCTAAACAGTCAGTCCAAAACCAATTTCTATAGTACCTATGCAATCGATTTTTCACCACTTTCTAGGCTAATGTGGCTTTTGGTTCTTCATAAGAATTGTAGCCCTATATCTTAGCTTTTTATATCTTCATGAATCATCTCAATATGACATCTATGCATAGAGGTAATCCTAAAATACCAAGATGTGTCATACTAAAAAGTTTCAGACTAGTGTTGACTCTTGAATTCGATGTTTCTAATTGAAATCGAAGGAACTGGATTTTGTGGTAATATAAAAATTGTATATCTATCTCTTTGATTTCTAATTGATCAAGAATAAAGTTAATATAATATTGGAGCAAAGGTTTATGATTGAAAATACAAACACTACCATCAGTAGCAGCACAATGCGGGTTTTTTCAAAATTCCAACCAAGTTTTTGTTTTTTTCCATTTTCTTCTCATTTTGCTATTACCTACAAGATTTGAAACTAAATGAACAAAAAGTAACATAAACATTTGAAAACAAACCAAATGTTAATCAAAAGGTATATAAATTGTTGATATAAAACCAACTTATCAAATACCCACAAACTTGAAGATTTGCTTGTTCTCAAACATCAAACATGAATTATCAATAACAACCCCTCTATGAATTAGGTAACCAAAGTCAAGAAAGATTTTTCTAACATCCCATCTCAAAAGATTAGAAAAATATACCAAGTTTACTTGCATATTAATTTCACTTAACTTCATGGCCTTTTGTGTGTGAGTGTGAAAGTAGTAGGTTATCAACTTTCATTTATCATCCGGATAGGTTTATAAAACCAACTACTAATATTTGATCCACTTTTGAAATGCTTAGCAAATTTCATAGGCTTGTTTTTCACACTACTCTCCACTAATGTAGGTAGATCATACATCAAAGATCAAAAAGACTTCCAAAGGTTGTATTGTGAGGCTTGGGTAATGGTGGGAATATATGAAAAATTGCAGCTAAAAATTACCTATTTTACATAATTATATTAGAACCTTTATGAATGAACACCAACTTCTTCATCAATCCCTTCATTTTTTTTATTAAACATCCCATTTTTCTTCTTTGATATTGAATTACCCCCTAAACTTATTTCTTTTGTTGTAAGTAACGGGAGTCTATTTGTTTTTGGGAGTTCTAATCATACACCTCAATAATCTCTTCCTTTTCATTTTCCAATCTTTTTTCTTTCTTTGTTTTTGTTTTTTTTA
The DNA here is from genome assembly GCA_019321725.1 of Paulownia fortunei. NCBI lineage: Eukaryota > Viridiplantae > Streptophyta > Magnoliopsida > Lamiales > Paulowniaceae > Paulownia > Paulownia fortunei. Next base: position 29,539 of record JAGSPU010000210.1, on the reverse strand, counting down.
ATACAATAATTCATTCAAGAATGATTGTGTAAATGAGAAGAAAAAGGGTAGAATATTAAATTTTTTTCTTAAAGCTCGATAATGTGTATAGGGTATCCAAAGAATTATTTCAATAAGCTCAAGAGGGGACACTAGGGAATAATTTAAGTATAGGTTGGCTTCAAAGGCTCAAATAATCCAAAAATAGCCTAAATCATCTCCTTAATGCTATGCCACTTAGGATTTCGCCTTGACTAGTGATCAAACAAGTTCTAGAGGTTGGTGAGATCATTTAAAAAATAATTAGACCTTATAAACTATCTCTAAATAATTAAAAGTAACTCAATAAACTACTTAGTGCATCAAGATTCACAAGACCTCATAAAGTAAATAAAATCAATTTTTGATGTTTAGGCACGTAAACAAACGTACATATTCTAATATTTAATTTTTATTTATTTATTTATTTATTTTCAAACATGCACATAGTTCATCACTAAACTTGACAATCAATAAACTAAATAAGTCAATGAACCAAACTTAACAAGCTACAAATAAGTACTAAACTTCTAGCAACAAGCAATTATCCTAAACTCCCTCCCTCCCCCCAAACTTAATATAAGCATTGCCCTCAATGATTGAGAAAATTGTAAAATAAGAGGACTTTCCTGTTGGTGTTCTTTAGGAATTATAGCCCTGCTTTTTTTTTTCTTCAGCCTTTATCCTACAAAAATGAGTAAAATATCAAGGAACAATCATCATGTTATGAAACAATATAAGAATAACAAGAAATAAAACAACACACATGAAAACAAGCCTAAATTCCTCCATTTCATTGAGTTGCAATAATCTTTTTTCTCTAATTACCTTTGTATCAAAATTTAATTCTTGTACAACCTAATATGCTCTATGTTCTAGCTCAATTGGGAGGTGACAAGCTTTTTCATAATCTAATCGATAAGGAGACATACCTATAAGAGTTTTATATAGTGTGCGGTATGCCCGCAATGCATCATCAAGCTTATATGCCCATTCCTTTCGATTAATGCTTACGGTTTTCTCAAGGATTTACTTTACTTCCTGGTTTGAGATTTCAGATTGTCCATTTGATTGTGGATGATATCCAACAGCTACCTTGTGTCTTACACCATACTTAGCCAAAACGTTATTAAACATTTTAGTGCAAAAATGAGAACCTACATAGTGTGCCAAAACGAGGGAAAATGTGTTTGTGCAAGAATTTAAGCACTACATGGGCATTATTAGTACGTGTAGCAATTGCTTCTATCCACTTGAAAACATAATCCACAACAAGCGAAATATATGATCGACTATTTGATTGAGGAAATAGTCCCATGAAGTTAATCCCCGAAACCCCAAAGAGTTCAACTTCCATCATGTTAGTTAAAGGAAGCTCATGGGGTCTAGTAATTATTTCAGCCCTTTGACACTGGTCACATGTCTACACAAAAGCATAACAATCCTTAAACAAAGTTGGCCAATAAAAACTGGATTATAATACCTTAGAAGCTGTCCTTGTAGGTCCAAAATGATCACCACATGGGCATGAATGACAATGCTTTAGAATTTCATTTGTTTTCTCTATTAGAATGCATCTCCGAATCAAAGAATCTGAACACCTTTTGAAGAGCAAGGGATCATCCCATAGATATGATTTCACATCATGTAAGAATTTTTTCTTTTGATGATATGTGAGGTCTAGGGGAAATAATCTACCTGCAAGATAATTTACAAAATCTGCATATCAAGGTAAATTATCTTTGATTGCCAAAATAAACTTATATGGGAAAAATTCTTTAATTAGCCCTTCAAAGTTCTCATTTTTTTGCTCCAACCTTGATAAGTGATCACCACCACATTTTCATTTCCTTTCTTGGCTATGATTTCAAGATTAAATTCTTGAAGAAGGATTATCCACCGAATTAGCCTTGGTTTTGCATCCTTTTTAGCATAGAGGTACCTGATAGTAGCATCATCGATATACACTATCACTTTGGTATCTACAAGATAAGAACAAAATTTATCAAATACAAAAACAATAACTAATAATTTTTTTTAGTGGTGGTGTAATTTTATTGGCAATCATCAAGTATTCGACTTGCATAGTAAATGGCCCTAAAAATTTTATCTCTTCTCTGTCCTAACATCACTCCAACCGCATAATCACTAGAATCACATATAAGCTCAAATGGTTAGGTCTAATTTGGTACCACCATAATAGGAGCTAAAATAAGAGTCTTCTTGATGTGATCAAAGGCCTGTAGGCAATCATCCTTAAAATTAAATAGCTCATCTTTTTCCAAAAGGTTACACAAAGGTTTTATAATTTTTGAAAAATTTTTAATGAATCTTTTATAAAACCCAACATGTCCCAAAAAACTACGAATAACTTTCAAATTGAGTGGTGGTGGAAGTTTTTTTAATAACAATAATTTTTTCTCTGTCTACCTTAAGTGTTTTAGAGGACACTTGGTGACCTAAACAATACATTCTTTTACCATAAAATGTCATTTTGTCTAATTTAAAACAAGTTTAGTCTCCTCACATCTCTACAAAACAAGAGAAAGATTATGTAGATGTATATCAAATGAGGAGCCTGATAAGTTGGTTTTATACCAACAATTCATATACCTTTTGATTAACATTTGGTTTGTTTTCAAGTGTTTTTATTACTTTTTATGCATTTAGTTTGAAATCTTGTAGGTAATGACAAAAGGAGAAGAAAATGGAAAGAAACCAAAAACTTGGTTGAAATGTTGAAGAATGTGAACTGTGGTGCGATTGATGGCAATTTTCGTATTTCAATCATAACTCTTTACTCAAATATAATTTTGACTTGATTATGGAAATAAAATAGATATATCTATAACTTTTATGTTTACCACAAAATCCATTTCTGTTGATTTTAATGAGAAAAATCGAGTTCAAGAGTCAGCACTAGGTTGAAATTTTCTGGGATGACACATCTTAGTATTTCAAGCATAACTCTCTCCACATATGTCATATTTAGTTGATTCATATACTTATGGAAATAAAAGATATACAGATACAATTCAATAGAAGACATAAGAAGCCAATTCATCCTCTAAAGAGGTCAAAAATCAGTTGAAATGGGCTAAATAGTGTAAAAGTACTGAAGTGAAAGAGGGAAAAACAACAGCAACAGTGCCTAGGTGCCAAAACAAGGCACCTAGGCTCCATCTGAGGCTGCCAAAATAGAATACAAGGTGCCTAGGTGCCATCTGAAGTGTTGAAATATAATACATGGTGCTTAGGCGTCGTTCTTATGCGCCAAGGCGCCAAATGACTTGAAAATTTTGAAAGTGAGATCTTTTGACTCGGATTTTGGGCAAAACCTATTAAATCCAACTTCTAAAAATAACTTTGTGGATCTCTTGCGGGACAACTTGCTAAGAAAATGGATTTGGTGGAGAGAAAAAATGGGAGAAGCCATAAAAAGAGGAGGAATTTTAGGATTTTTTTGGAGAAGAAATAATTGAAATGAGTTAAAAGGAGAAGATTGTATCAACCAAGAGGCATTGAGGAATTAGTTCCTAGAGACAAAAGTCATTCATTTTTCTGGAACCAAAAGAAAGGGAGGTTTGGAGAGAAGAAAGCTATTTTTTAAGAAGAAGAAGCCACTCTTGGAGACAAGGAGAGCTTCAATCATTTCTCTCACTTCATAAATTAATGAACAATTTTCATGTTCTTTCTTTTATTTCTTGAAGTTGTATTCATCCATTAGGAACTAAATTTTTCTTTCTAGAGGATGATGTAACCTTATTTGATCTTATGTTTTGAATTTCAATCAATATTAGTTCAAGTTATTCACATTGTTTATGTTATCTTGTTTAATATTGCATCTTAATTATTTAGCCATTAATTCAGACTGTTGATGTATGAGATTTGATACTCAAGAGAGGAATGATTATACATAATCATAAGAGTAAGACAACATAGGAATCATAGAGTTGAAAAACTTATGAAACCTTTTGAAGTTTTGAAGAAGAATTAATTGAACTTTTGTAGAGTTTAATTCTTGAGTTTTTATAGAGATATTGAAATTCATGTTAGAACTCACAGTCAATTCGGCACTCGAGAGAGGAAATCTATGAGCTTAGGTATTCTTAACTTACATATATTGTTGACTTGAATTGGTATGTTTTGGAAGGAATAACATAAGTGATAATTAGGTGAGTCATTCCTCTAGAGTTTCTTTTTTATTAGGTGTTTGTTATATTGCTTCTAAGAACTCCACTATTACCTTTACATTTTGTTATCTTACTTTACCTTATTTACCAATCATCATTCGATTTTCTAGATAAAATTAGGACTATTTGAACTACAGTACTTAATGTAATTTTTTATTACAATCCTTGTGGATATGATACTTAACTCACCATTGTATTAAAACTTAACACCGTGCACTTGTGGTTTTCAAAATATTTCACGAACAGAGCCAAAAACTAAAAAATCATCAATAAGAATTTCCATTATGTTCTCCACCATATCATGAAAAATTTCCATCATGCATCTTTGAAATGTTGGTGGGGCATTGCATAATCCAAATGGCATTCTTTGAAAAGTAAAAATACCATAAGGACATGCGAATGTTATTTTGTTTTGATCTTTGGGTGCTATGACAATTTGATTTTACCCCGAATAACCATCAAGAAAATAATAGTATTGATACCCTACAAGTCGGTTTAACATTTAATCGATAAATGGGAGGGAAAAATGGTCTTTACGAGTAACTTTGTTGAGTTTTCTATAATTAATACATACTCGCCAACCTGTGACCATTCTTGTTGGTATTAGTTCATTGTTATCATTTTTAATTATGGTCATGCCATCTTTTTTCGGAACTACTTGAATCGGACTCACCCAAGAGCTATCAGAAATTGCATAAATAATTCCAGCATTCAACCATTTCAAGACTTCATTTCTTACAACCTCTTTCATTGCACGATTTAGTCTACATTGATGTTTAATAGATGGTTTGTAATATTCTTCCTTTAAGATTTTATGTATGACAATTAAAGGACTAATACCTTTTAAATAAAACATTAACCAACCAATAGCAGATTTATGCTCTTTTAAAACACAAAGCAACTTTCAATCTCTAAAAAGATAGGGATGTTGAAATAATTACCGAATAAGTGTTGTTAACACCATGAAATTCATACCGCAAATGCTCGAAAAATGCTTTCAACTCGTTTGTTCCTTGATTGTGGTATCTCCTATTTCTTCCTTGTATTTATCCTTCTTCAACTCCACCTCTCATGATTCAAGAAAGAGCAAGTAATGCATTAAATCCTCATTATCAAGATCATGGTGATTACATTGCATTGTGGAATGAACAATACATTGCTCTAAAGTTTCTGTAGGAATGTTTTTGTAAAAATGATCATGCAAGCAAGTTTCTAACATTTCAGTCCTATTACAAGTACATGGTTGCTCTTGAAAGTTCAATGCACGATAAATGTTAAACATCACTTTATCCTCATTAACTTTTAGAGTTAATTCACCACATTGTGCATCAATCAAAGCACACCCGGTAGTAAGGAATAGTCGACCAAGAATTAAATGAATAGGGTCTTCCTCCATATTTAACACCGCAAAATCTACATGAAATATGAATTTATCCACTTTTACCAATACTTCTTCAACAACTCCTCTTGGATAGGTGAGAGACCTATCCACCAATTGCAAGGTGATAGTAGATGGCTTGACTTCTCCAATTTCTAATTTCTTGAAAACAGAAAGTGGCATCAAATTAATGCTTGCTCCAAGATCACATAATGCTTTATCTAAGAAAGATCCTCATATGGTAGAAGGAATAGTAAAACTCCTTGGTCTTTTAATTTTTGAGGAAGTTTTTTCTATAAAATGGCGCTACACTCTTCTTTGAGATTCACAGTTTCAAACTCCACCAATCACCTTTTTCTTGACATCACATCTTTCATGAACTTTGTGTAGTTGGGCATTTGCTCAAGAGCATCTGCAAAAGGAATATTAATATGAATTTTCTTGAATATTTCTAGAGATTGTGCAAATTCTGAATCAATCTTTTTCTTTTGGAATCTTTATAGAAAAGGAATGGGAATATTAAATTGAGCAGTTTCAAAGTTAGGAGTAGATTTTAGTTTCTCAGCCCCTGTTTGTTATTTGATTGCCTTTTTTCTTCCTTTGGTTGTTCCTCCATAGGACTTTAACTAGAAGTGCTTGCCATTGGCTCATCATGTTAGAACTTTTCATTTTTGACCCCTTGATATTTTGGTTCCACTTCAAAGTTAGATGGCTTTACAAGGTTCCCTTAGATTGAATTTTGTATCACTTGGAAAGTTTTCTTTATATTTTTTAGCATTAAATTCAATAGCAAGCTGTCTAATTTGAGTCTCCATTGATTTTATTTGAGCTTCTAACTTGAAGCTAGCTGCCCCAATTGAGTCTCAATATTGTCTATCTTTGTTTTATCCTTATTCAATCGGGCTCTTGTCTCGCCAATGAAAGTGTTGAACAAATCCTCCAAAGATGCCTTTTTCTAACTTACTTGAGGGTTGGGATATGGTTGATTGTTGTAACCCAGTAGAGGTTGAAGCACATTTCGATTATTGGCATATGAAAAATTATCATGGTTTCTAAGCCCTGGATGGTAGTGAGTAGATAATTGATTTCCCCTGAAATAGAAGTTATGGTTATTAACAATGTTTACCTGCTCATTACCTTTGGTTTCCATAAATGAAGCAATAGTGGATGCCATGAAGTCCATTCCTTGAGAAGCTCCATTAGAAGTCCAAGCTGCAAATTGGTTAGAATGAGCAGAAACTTGTGCAACTAATTGTGTAAATCCACCTCAAGAACACCGACAATATTTTTCATAGAAGACCTCTCGGAAGGCCATTGACAACTATTAGTAGCCATCTCCTCAAGCAAAATATAGGCTTCATTTTCTATCTTAAACATCAAAATCCCACCTGCGGCAGCATTTATTATGGTTCGAGTTTGCCCATTCAAACCATTGTAGAAGTATTGTACCTACTGCCAATCCTCATAACCATGTTGAGGACACCTTCTTAGAAAATCTTTAAACCTTTCCCAAGCTTCATATAGTGGCTCAAATTCTTGTTGGCGGAATTGAGCTATCTCACTCTTAAGTTGAAGTGTCTTGCCTGGTGGAAAGTACTTAGCAAGGAATTTTTATGTCAAGTCATTCCAACTCAGTATGCTACATGGTTCAAAAGATTGTAATCACAGCCTTGCTTTGTCATGGAGTGAGAATGGAAATAAGTAAAGTCTAATAGCATCATCGGACACTCTATTCATTTTGATGGTGTCACAAATCTCCAAAAATATGGCTAAGTGTGTATTAGGATCCTCCACTGCACCTCCTCCAAATTGATTTTGTTACACGAGCTTGCTGCGGTGGTGTTTTCACTTAAGATATGGAGGCATTATTTGTATGGTGAACGATGTGAGATATAAAGTGATCATAAGAGCTTAAAATATTTCTTCACCCAAAAAGAGTTAAATATGCGACAACGAAGATGGTTGGAGTTAGTGAAAGATTATGATTGTGTTATCAACTATCATCCTGGTAAGGCTCATGTTGTGGCTGATGCATTGAGCAGCAAATCAACACAAAATACCGCAGTTTTAACTTTGACTCAAAAACCAGAGTTAATTGAACTACATAAAATGAATGTAGAGATTGTACAACAGGGATCAGTGGAGGCCAAATTTGCAGCTTTGATACTCTAACCGACTTTGATTGATAGAATTCAATAGGGACAACAAGTTGATGAATATGTTACTAAAATGATGAAAGATATTGCTTCAAAAACATTTTTTGATTTTTAGATGTCAGAGAATGGTATCTTGCGGTTCCAAAAAAGGTTATATGTGCCTAATCTGGACAATATTCGGGAGGATATTTTGGCAGAGGCACATTCAATGCCATATTCAGTACATCTAGGAGCTACTAAAATATATAGAGATTTGATAACGCATTATTGGTGGCCAGGTATGAAAAGAGATGTCGCTCAATTTGTAGAAAAATGTTTGACATGTCAACAAATAAAGGCAGAACAACAAAGACCAGCAGGAATCTTGCAGCCTTAATGTATTCCATAATGGAAATGGAAAAGAATTACTATGGATTTCGTATCAGGATTACCTAAAATAGTTAAAGGTCATGATGCTATTTGGGTTATCGTTGATAGGCTAACTAAATCTGCTCACTTTCTTCCAATATCTTCCACCTATTCCATGGACCATTATGCATAGATATATATACAGAAAGTGGTTAGACTTCATGGGGTACCACTATCTATTATTTTTTATAGAGATTCAAGGTTTTTGTCTATGTTCTGGAAGAGTTTACACAATGCATTGGGAACACAATTATCTTTCAATACTGCATATCATCCCTCAAACTGATGGGCAATCAGAGCGAACAATACAAACATTGAAAGATATTCTTAGAGCTTGTGTATTATATTTTCATGGTCAATGAGAATTTTTTTACCTTTAGTGGAATTCTCTTATAATAACAGCTATCAGTCCACTATTGGAATGGCCCCCTATAAAGTATTATATGGTAGAAAATGTAGATCTCTAGTTCGTTCGGATGAAGTTGGTGAAAAGAAGCATTTGGGCCCAAATATGATTCGAGAAATAACAGAAGTTGTGACATAAATTCATCAACGAATGCAGACTGCCTAGAGCTGATAGAAAAGTTATGCTGATCAAAGAAGAAGAATGTTAGAATTTGCAGTAGGAGATCAGGTATTTCTAAAGGTATCTCTAATTAAGGGGATTATGCGGTTTGGAAAGAAAGGAAAGCTAAGTCATAGATATATTGGTCCATTTCATATTGTTGAATGAATTGAGGATGTTGCTTACAAACTCGACCTACCTAGATTAATGTCTCAAGTGCACAATGTATTTCATGTATCCATGTTGAGGAAATATATTGTGAATCCATCTCATATTCTGAAGAATGAACCTATAGAGCTGAAAGAAGATTTGAGTTATGAAGAAAGACCTGTAGAGATTCTTTTATGAGAAGTAAAACAACTCAAAAATAAAATAATCTTATTGGTTAAAGTATTATGGAAAACTCAATCAACAGAAGAAGTTACTTGGGAAAGGGAAGATGATATGAAAGTTAAGTATCCAGAACTCTTTCAGTAAGTAAATTTCAAGAATGAAATTTTAATAAGGAGAGGAAGATGTAATACCCAAGCCTCACACTACTCACTTGGCTAATATGATTCATGCACTACATGCTACTTAGATGTTAATTTGCATTAACATCTAGATCGCATCTTTTATAGCATTCTTAATAATTAAACCTCTAATGATATCACTTGATGTTAGTAGTTGAGATCCTATAACCTAATTATGTAATTATATATTTAGATAAGATAAAAAATAGATTGATTAATATAGTGGATATTCATAGGTTTATATGTTATAATTTTAGAAGTGTTAAAGGTGTCATTAGTAAGCTTATATGATTCGATTCAAATTGATCGAGGTGTTTTAAATGTATACATCCATAGATTAACATACTTGGGATATCGGACATGATATAGTGTAATTTAAGTGTCATAATACAAGGTTCATATGTGCATGTGATTTTAGAAAATAAAAACTAGACAATCATTTAAGAATCAGATGTCGATCGACCACCTCAAGTTTTCACCTCAACCTTTCTTCATTTCTATCCTTGAGCCACGACCAAAAACTATTTTCTGAGCTATTTCACCTCCAAAACCTTCATATTGAATTTTATAAATTTCTCTGAAGAAATTCCAAGTAAAGAAAAAAAGTGAAGGAAGCAAAGGGAAGTAAGGAGGAGCAAGTTATATGTGTTTATAATAACTGGATTAAAACCTGTGTATTTTACCAGAGAATTTGAACGATTTTTTTTTCTTTCGCTATGGAATTTGGGAGATAACTTGCACATGTGAAGGCCTCATGTTTGGGTCTTGGGTTTTCCCTCCAATATGGGTTGATTTGGCAATTTAATCTAAGTGGGCAGATGAGATGGCTCCACGTCAGCTTCCTCTCTCCTCCACATGCACGCCAAGTCAGCAAGGGATGTCCACATAATTCCAGAATTCCAGAAATCCCTAAATTTTTTGGTCATGTGCCTTATACATGACAATTTCTGGCTAATTTTCCAGATTCCGATGAAATTTGGACTCAATTTGAGTAATTTTATTAGTTACAGGACTAAATTAAAATTTTAAATTTAGGCAGGACTAATTTCGGCACACCCCCTTAATTACAAGACTAATTTTATAATTTAGCCCCAAAAAACATCCAAACCTGCTGTGCCTTATTGCTATCAATAAAGAGATAATTCAAAGTTTCAATATCATAACAACATTGGTATTTAGAGAAAATTTGGAAACCATGTCTCATTCTTTTAGAATCAACTGGTGTGCATCCATGAATCAAACGCCAACAAAAAATCGACATTGTGGGTGTTAGAGATGTAGACCATATTTGAGGCCACATCTTTTGGCTGTTCTGACTGTCATGAATCATATTAATAAAAAAATACTTTCTTTATCTTATGTCTTGTATTTTTTTTTTGTGCATTAGATAAAGTTTTTAGACCAAATTTAGCTACGGGGCATGGTTGCGCATATGATGGCAATCATGAAACATGACTGTAAGGCCTTGATCTTAAATAAGTTTCGAGTCGAGGGCTTTTTGAGATGGGACATCGAGTAGCTCAGTAAGACTTGCACATACGATGCATACTCGTAAGACGAGGATGTCGTATTTCATTGACATTAGCATAGAGACACAAGTGCATGTATGTGGGTGCTTGTTAGAAAATAAGTATATCGAAAATGGCCCGCATAAAATTCTTAGTTGGAGGCTTTGCTAGTCGAAATAAGAATTTCTGTGTTTTGATAGTACACGGCTAGTCCTTGGACTTAAGGCATAATGGTAGCTTTGTGTGCATCCTGTAGCACTTTGATATATCTTCTAATTGTTTGGCAATCATAAAGGGGGTATGTTGGGTGTTGCACTAGTGTGCATTGAAGTTTGTCAGTAGCCAATATTGAATTCGACACTTGTCATTTATTTAATAAGGGAATCTCTTGTTTTTCATAGTTCGTGATTCAAAGACCTTGGCCATGGCATGAGGAATTTTGATTCATTAGGAATCATTTAAACTTGAAATAGAATCACAATTATTGAATCATTTAGGGTTTCGACTTAGACTCCATACCCTAGATTCAATTGGAAGATTAGTTGTTGAAAAAGACCGTACGTGTATGGGACTCGCAACTCAAATAGGTTTACTCTCTATTTCGTCTAAGACTAGTTTGCCATGATTACTTGCTAGGTGTTTTCATGGATAGTGAGGTTATTGGAATTAAGGAGTTAATTTCAAGCGGATTAATTAATTCAATTAATTAATTAGAATAATTATTATTCATAAGTTGCAAATATTATAAGCCCACTACTAGCTTAATAGCAAACCCAAGACGGTCACACATCTTTATGGAAAGTAACATTTCTATTTTGAAAAATTTTCAATGGTTGGAAAATAATTAATTAATATTAATTAATTAATTAATTAATTAAGGGTTCTAATTTATTTAATAGTTAAATTAAATTATTCAATTAAGTAATTAGATTATTTAATTGGACCTAATTTGATTAGAAAGCCCAATTGGAGTAAATTATAATTAATCAATTAGATTGATTAATATGGGATTAAATCAAATTAAATTGATTCATGGACTTTTAAGTCCAAGTTCAAAAATTAAAGTGGATCACTTAAGAAGCCCACTAGAATATGAAGTGGATAATTAAAATAAATATGATTTATTTAATTAATATATTTACATAAATAAATAAATAGTGATCGATTTTTATGTGATAAAAATTGATCACAAGGATATTATTTTATATAAATATATTTTTGATATATATTTGATATATATCTATCCTGATATTATTTGAAGAGTTCAAATTAATATCAAGAATATATGTAAATAATTTTTGATGACTAATGTTGAATCAAATAAGTCCGCATACATTAGAGAGAGAAAAGATAAGATTTGTTGTAAGATTTAGAATCATTCCAAAATCAAACTTTAAAGTGGTTCAAATATTGACAAACTCTCCAAGAGTTGGAAAGAGTCAAATTTTTGGCCCCTATATATAGGGAAGGGCCAAAAATTGCAGATCATTTTTAGTATAAATTATTTTGTTTGTCTTCTATTTTTTTCTGCAAGAAAAAGAAAAGAAAAGTGTTTCTTCAAATCTTGATTTCTTGTTCTTTAAAGAAAATTAGTTTCTTAATATTCTCTTCACATCAAAATTTTAAGAATTTAAAGAATTCATCTCTATTGTTCTTGAAAGCTTGTTCTTGATCCATCAATTGGGTTAAAGGCCAAAAATTACTCTGGATCTAGATTAGAAAAATAATTTTAAGGATACTAGCGAATCATTTTAATTTGATGTTGCTTTTCATATCGTGGACCTGATAGAGAGGAGACACGTGGATCTCTGCGAGTTCGATAAGCCAGGAATATTTCAATTGATTGCATCATTTCCTACATCAATCGAAGTGCTTGAAAGGTATAGTACGAATTTAATATATTTATTTATATATTAACTTGAATAAGTGCGAACGTTAGAATCACTTTTAAATTGAGGGGATACATTTATTTGATAAATATATGTTTTATAAAAATTTTAATTTTTGTTGCACATGCCCTTGCCATTATAGCGAACCCAACAGTGGTATCAGAGCCACGATTTTGCTTATTCAGTGAATTTCGGATTTGTGTGCATGATTTAAATTATTTAAATTTACGTTTAGCATGCTAAAATTTGATTTTGCATGATTACTGCAATTGATGATTGAGATTTTATTTATTTATTTATTTAAGTTGTTTAAAAATTTAAAATAAAAAAAGGGACACAAAAATAGGCTACACGCACAAGTAGTGTGCTTGTGCTGAGTAGCACACAACAACGAGCTACACTACGCACGCTACAGGTAGCCTTCATACTGCTCGTCGCGCCATTTTTTTAGATCCGTTTTGTTTTGATTTTCGGTAATTTTAAAATTAAATGTTAATTTTAGTAATTTTTGAAAAATTGTTTTTCAAAGAAAAATTATTTTTCAAGTAATTAAAAATTATCCCAAGTCAAAGATTGCGTTTAACAACTTAGTAAATTTACATGTTTTATTAATTGCATGTGATGTTTATTATGAGCATGTATGGGATGATCATGAGCCATTGGACCAATATGATTGGTTTTATTTAGTATTTTTGGATTTTAAAATGTGGCCTGCGAGCCTCTTATTCCATCTATATAAGTTATTTATTTTCTATAAAGAGAGTAGAATAGGTGGTAAGGTTTTTTTTCCCTTGGAGGACGAAGGAGAATCATGATGGAGGTTCTAATTAAGGCCCATGATTGTATGGGATACATATATAATAGAATAGGCTCTATTCCATTTTATTACCGTTAAACTGACCTTAGGTCCATTTTTGGCTCAAATGGACTGCATAGGATTGGTTTAATGTCATCCATTTATTTAAGTATGAATTAGATGCATGCTTATGATTTTATTTAATACTTTTATGCTTGCACAATGATATTATGATATCATGCATTAAATAACCAACCTGATTTTAATTATGATGAGGTCTTTGATAAAATCAAACCCACTTAATTTATGAAATTAAGTAAAAGAATTTTTTAATAAAATTCAATTTCAAACAAAAATGGACAAGTTAGGTAGGACATATGGTTGCATGCCTACCATCCTAGGTAGGGACACGACGATCGCTACCGCACTTGATCACTGGCCATGAGTCGTAGGGTGATCTTGTGTTGGAAAGTTGTAATCTCTACCAAGAATAGAGATGCTCATGGGATGGAATCATCATTATGTTGGCCATGAGTCGTAGGACATCTTGATGCTCCATCCACATGAATGTTTGGTGGGTGTTGTTTGACACTTAGTACCATATAGGCTCATAAAATTGGGGTATATAAGAAGAGGTGAGGCAAAACAAACTTGAGGGTTGTATAATAATACAATCTCAAAGAGTTGACTACCGATAGAAATATTTCATGGGCTCATAAAATTGGGGAGTGAAGTATTTCCCTTGGACCTCAAGCCCACTAGGAAATTCGAAGAAAATATTCAGAGATATTTAGTATTAAAGACCTTATATTAAATGAATATGTTTTTTCCATAGTTTACTCATTTTCTACTTCATGTATGTTTTGTATATTTTTCTACTAAAATGGTAAAGAATCCATTTGCAACAATCCTTGAACAAAACAAATTAACTAAATCGAACTTTATCGATCGGTATAGAAACCTTAAGATAGTCCTTTAATCTAAGAAGATGGTATATGTCCTCGATGCCACGCCTCCTTCGGTTCCACTAGAAGATATTACTTTAGAGGATTATGCAAATTACCTACATCATGTTGATGACAATCTGCAGGTTCAATGCTACATGTTGGCATCACTGTCAAATGAGCTGCAGAGAAAGAATAAGGATCAAGATACTACTTATGGGATCCTCCTTCACCTACAAGAACTGTATGGTGAACGTACTCGATAAACGAGATATCAGATCTCAAAGGAGCTTTTCAAATATCATTTGACTGAGGGCTCTTCAGTCTATGACCATGGATTGAAGATGATAGCTCTCACTGAAAGGCTAGCGTTCCTTGGAGTCGTTACGGAGAACGAACTCTATATGGACCTTCTGTTGTAGTCTCTATCTCCCTCATTTGACACCTTTGTTGTCAACTTTAACATGCACAACATGGAGGCTAGTCTCCCTGAGCTTTTGAACATGCTAAAGATGGATGAGTCCACTATGAAAAAGGACAAGCTAGTTTTGCTTGTTGGATCTTCTTCCGGATCAAAGGCTAAAATGCCCAAGAAAGGAAAGAGGAAAGGAAAGGGTTCCTCCAAATCCAACAAGTTAAAGGTGAATGGCGGTATCAAGAAGATTTCTTCTCAAGCTAATGACAAGTGTTATTACTGCGGCAAACCAGAGCACTGGAATAGGAACTGCAATGAGTATCTTGCAAGCCTAAAGTGTTCAGGTATATATTTTATTGAATTTAACTTGTCTATTAACAATACTTCTTGGCTATTATATATCGGTTGTGGCTCATATATCTGCAATGATTTGAAAATGATGACAAGTAGGAAGCTGGATGGAGGAGAGACGATCCTAAGAATGGGTAATGGAGGAAGAGTTACTGCATTAGCTATAGGCACCATTAATATAGCTTTTGAGAATTGTTCTATAATAGTTTTAAATAATTACTTTTTTATTCCAGATATTATTAAGAACATTGTCTCTATTCTGGTTTTCGATAGAGAAGATTTTAGATTTACCATTGAGAATAGAAATTGTTATATTTTCAAATGTTTTGATTTTAAATGTTCAGGTTCTTTGACGAATCATTTATATACTATTACTCTCCATAATTCCATTCTCATAATTTAACTAATGCTTTTTTTCAAATGATCCATTTCTTTATGAATTGAAGGCAATTGACTATATAACAACAACTATATTTACAATTTAATATGAATAAATAATGATCCATATGCTTAAAAGAAAGTGATAATCTCATCAAATTTCTCAAAAAGAAAAAGAAAAAGTACCACTAAAAGAACTCCTTCCACCATGTTGAGAAAGGGAGAAGGAAAATTAAAAGAGCTTATACCCGTCTATATTAAGCATTGCAAAATGTTTCCATTTTTTAATGAACTATTTATTAGAATAATAGAGTTTGATTGGGATTTTGTGAGGAGAAATAAGTTGAACTTTAGCAAATAGGAAAACTTATTGTGAGATTTTTTTATTCTTATATCCTAACTAACATTTCTATTACACTCATTCATGTTTCACTCTTTAACATTTGTATATAATATACATAATGCAATAATTATCTTAATTAGAATAATTACAAATACCTGTAAGTATAAGTATATAGATGTGTGGCTGGTGCTGTTTATAAAAATTTTAAGCGAGCCCATTATCCAATAAATCTTAGAATAACCCATTTGATCCTTAACTTTTCAATTGAATGGTGATTTGGGTTGGGGTGGGATGTTAAAACATATTGAATTAATTTAGTTTGCCTAGTGATCATTTTTACAAATTGAATTAAAGATTTTAAACTATGTTTCTATATAAAAATTATTGCTTCACTCTCTCAAGAAGTCTTAGGAAGCTTGATGAGCAGAGTGGTTGACAGGGGGAAGGGGAAGGGGGGCAATCTTCGATATTAATAGCTCGAATGTCTGAACTTTTTAGTTAATAGTTACCGACTTGGTTCTAGGTGGATATATTTTGATCAAGTTTTCTTCTTAGGTTTTAGTCAATCAATTTCTACAAGAAAGCCTATCCAGTGTCTCATTTGGTGCACAGCTAGAGAAATTATACTAATAAGATTTTAGCCGATGAAATAGGTCTTGTTTTCTTATAGGTACTTTATGTTGCTAGTCAACATTAAAAGTTCTTCCAATATTTTGATAGCTACTGATTCATAATCATTCTCACAGAATGCTAAGCAAAATTCAAAGAAATCAAATTGGGCAAAGAATTTAGAAAGTGTTTGCCTAACATGAATGTTGTTACATATGTCGGGACCTGTGCTAGCTGTGAGGTAGGTGCAATTTTCTTTTCCTTTAAGATAAAATTTAACTAATACTTTTATGCACTTAGATTAGTAGTTTTGCATCTATTGTTACATGGTGGATACTATATTTTCATTTCTCATTGTGATGTGTTTCAGTTGAATTTACTGATTCTTTAGTTTAATGTACATTTTAGTTGCTTGGATTCTGAGTAATGACTTTATGTTTTTAGGAATTTAGTACAAAGAACAAGTTGCTATTTACTAGAACTCTCATGCAAAATAGTGTTGAAGAGTTATGGTGATATATATGTCATTATAAATGATTTGTTGTTTGCACAATGTGTTGTTATTAGAAATTTTTTATCTCTTAATCTCAAATATACATATTTTTTAATGGATTTTTATATTGTAGCGGAAGTTTTTCCTTCTCCCAGATTAGGAAAATATTTTTATTGTCCAAAAGAAATTTTGAGAATTGGTTGTTACTTGTAACAATTTTTTGATTGACTACTTAATTGATGTTTTCATTGACTGTGTTGTACATATCTAGCCATCTTTAGGTAGATTCACCTTCAACTCAGCAGTTTTCGCCTAATGGCACTTCTTCCAATAATATTTCTTTTAGTTCTTCCCAGCCCTAGCAATGATGGTTGATTTGTTTCTTTTTTTAACTTTTAATTTTTGGTTGTTAGGGGGAAGGGTGGTGGTATTACTCTTGGGGTAGGTTTTGGCAGGATGAAGTGTCTTTTTCAATTTATTTTCCTCATATTTTGATTTATTCTTGTTTATTAATGCAAAATTGTTCTGGATATGTTTAAATTTTACTATTTGTGTGATACACTCTAATGCATGTGTGTATTTATCTACTATGCAAAGCTTTGCTTCATTTTTTTGATCCTCACAACTTTAGGAATAAGGATGACTTTGTTCAAAAGTACAAGAATCTTAGTTCATTTAATAAAATGATACTTGTTCCATCTTTCTTTCTTTTTTCTTGGTCTCCACCTTTTCCACTTTTCTTGATCTATTTTCTTGTAAAGATTCATTTATGTAGTTTATGTAATACCTAAGCCTCACACTACTCACTTAGTCAATATGATTCATACATTACATGCTACTTATATGCTAATTTGCATTAACATCTACATCATATCTTTTATAGCATTCTTAATCGTTATACCTCTAATGCTATCACTTAATGTTAGTGGTTAAGATCCTACAACCTAATTAAATAATTCTATATTTAGACAAGATAAAGAATAGATTGATCAATATAGTGGATATTAATAGGTTATATGTTATAATTTTAGAAGTGTTAAAGGTGTCACTAGTAAACTTATATGATTCGATTCAAATTGATCGAGGTGTTTTAAAGGTATACATCCATAAATTAACATACTTTGGGTATCGAAAGTGATATAGTGTGATTTAAGTGTCATAATACAAGATTCATATGTGCATGTGATTTTAGAAAATAAAAACTAGACAATCATTTAAAAATCGGATGTCAATCAGTTTGGAGATCGAATGAACGGTTAAAAAATTAGGGTATAATATATTATCCGATCATATGAAAATTAAAGTAGGTTGTAGATAGATAAATAAGTAATGAGAAACACTATATTAGGGTTGCATAATGTATGAATAACATCATATTTGAATCACCACTTGACAGCTCAAGTTTTGCCACCTCAAGCTTCCACCTCAACCTTTCTTCATTTCTATCATTGAACAACGATTATAAACCATTTTCTGATCTATTTCACATCCCAAACCTTCATATGGAATTTTAGAATTTTCTCTCAAGTAATTCCAATTAAAGAAAAAAAGGTGAAGGAAGCAAAAAGAAGTAGGGAGGAGCAAGTAGGAACTTAAAACTGTGCATAGGTAAGTTTAACTCATATTTTTTATTTAAGTTCTTGAATTGTTTGAGGATTTATGATTTTTAAAGCTTCTATTATTGTTTATAATCATGTTAGGATGTTATTTGTGGTCTTATAATTCACAAAAGAAGGATATTTAGTTACAAAATCACAATAAAAATCACTAGGGATAGAAACTATATACTTGCTGATTTTTTATATTAAAGCTTTATATAGGTATAATAACTTGATTAAAACCTGTGTATTTCACCATATATGTATTTATATATAGTCTAGGTGATGTATGTAAGTTTAGAGAGATTATAAATTGTAATATAGTGTGATAATTAAAGAGTTGCTCAAAACTGTTCTTTGAATTTTAGATTCTGTCCTATGTGAATGGTGCTGGTTTTACATCAATAAATCCATTAGTTTTGGTAGCACTTTGACTTGGTTGTCTCTTTAAATATGTTATCTAACTATGGTAAAAATTTGGGAGTAATTGAATATACTTAAGGGTGTCAAAACCATTAATGTCATGAAGTATGCAAAATTGTCACGATAGGAAAACAATTTGTTTCAGTATATTGTGAAAAGAGTTGAACTTGGGAAGTTATATCCATGAATTTTAGTAATTATATGACATGGTTACATTTTTTTATGTTATCTAAGTGTGGTTAAAATTTGAGAGTGATTGGATATGCTTAGGAATGTCAAAATTATCATGCAACTAAATTGGACAATAAGAAAATATGAAAATGCGAATCTGTCCCATTTTATAACTTAGCATATTTCAACCTAGACATGTTGTTATTGAGTGGTAACAATTAGTTACATCATATTAAAGTCATAGTACTTCAATTATATAATGTTTACATATATCTAAGATGAGAAATTAAAGTATTTGAGGGACTAGATTGGGTTCTAGTTTGTGAAAGCATGATTGTTACCTAAATAGCTTGGTGTTTAAGGTCTTAGTATGATATTTTATGCTTTCAACTTGCCAAATTGGGACTAGCGATTGATGTTGGGTAATATTACATGATATTTTACATCTAAGATTGGAGGGGAACAATAAACAAATCTAGACTAAGCCACCAATCAAGTAAAGGTAAGTAAAGATCCATTTGCAACTACAATGCATGAACATAGTATGTGTTGAAGCATTTATACATAATGTGTTGATGATATTTAAATTGATTGGATGACAAGTATAGTATGTACCTTAAGAGTTTTATGATTCTTGAAACATGTTGAAAGCAAGATGACTTGCATTTCATATTGAACATACCATTCATGAACATTTACATGTGGATGCACGGCATATGTGTATAGTGGAGGTTCGTGCATGCACTTTACAATTTGAGACATGATTTTCAGAAAGAAAATATTTTGGTTAGCCACTATTAGTGTACCGAGGCATGCAAGACATGTTTATGTGATATTTTGGGGTGCCACGAGTATTACTTCTCAGAGGATCATAGCGGTTGACAGGGGGTGTTCCTCTAGTGGTCACGAGAGGGTGGACCACTTGACTGTACCCTTATTGACTCCGCCAGTGGGAAGACTTCTGGAGGATCATAGAGGAAGATAGAGGGTGGACCTCTGGTGATCTCAAGAGATGGCCCTTGGACTGAGTCAATTTTTTATGGGCATGTTATTATTGATATTGTTCAGAGCTCTATCTAGTGCATAGTAGGTGGGCCAAGGGCCCAATAAAAGAAGTGATTTTTAATAAAAACTCATTGATTTATGAGTATTCAAATTTGATATATTTATAGTATCATATCTTAGAGATGAGTTGCATGAGATTTTATATCATACTCTTCCCATGCATGATTTTTACTTATTGAGCGTTAGCTCATGTAGTTTATGTATTGTAGGTGAACATGGTGAGACTTAAGACCTCTGGTTTACTGGTTGGCAATAGAGCTCCTACAGGCTTTCAAAGATCAATCTACTTGGATGACGACATGTTAGGCTATTTTGTGGACTGTGTTTTTGATTTTATAGTTATTGTATTATATTAGTGACTTTATCTTATATATCACTTTCAAAACTCCTTTGTGATAGAGAGTTTCAGTTGTGATGGTTTTGATAGACGTGGTTAATGTTTAATAATTATCTATGTATATACAGTGTTACAGAATATGAAAATACTTTATTTTTATCAATGTTTTGTTGAACTATCTAGAAAAAAAAGATATACACACGCATACGTGCACAAATTATTTTGCACAGGTTGTTTATATATATTTATACATATTATTGGGGAGGATGTGACAAAGAGTGGTATCAGTGCCCAGGTCTTGATTCTATATACTGTCTATGTACATGATCTTATAACTTGTGGAGCATAGCTGTAACACCCCCATTACTACACAACTAGATATATATATTATAATTTAACATGATAGAACCTGTGTGCATGCATGGAATATTTTTTTTAACACTTTAAGAAAAGATAAATCACTTCTTATATGCACAACCCTGTTTAAAATACTTTATAACACATGTCATGTATATAGCAGGATCGGTATTTATATAAAAGCTCAACACCCACAACAACCCAATATTTACATACTTATTTACAGTAAAGTTTTAAAAGCAAAATATAGTACCAGTCTAAAAATATAATACTACAGACTCAAAATATAACAAGCCAACAAAATAGCCCAACAGGTCATCATCCATGTACACACTCTCTCAGACACCTGCAAGAGCTCCACCGCCACCCAGCCAATAAAAGATGCTTCAAGTATCGTCGTACTCACCTACAATGCATAAACTATATGAGCTAACGCTCAACAAGTAAAGATTATGCATGTCAAAGAATAATCCACAATATCAAGTCATGCAACTCAAAATGCTATACTCACAATGCAATTTTATGCATCAAAATATGTCTCCCAAAATTATTTCTTTCTTGACACCCCTCATCAAGTTGAAAGCACAAAATCTCATACTAGACCTTAAACACCAAGCTATAAGCTAACAATCAAGCTTTCACAAACTAGAACCCAATATAGCCCCTCAAATACCTCAATTTCTCATCTTAAATACATGAAAATATCATGTAATTGAAGTATTATAACTCTAATAGCATGTGCCTAATTGTTAACACTCAATAGCAACATGTCTAGGTTAAAACATGCTAAGTGATCAAATGTGACAGATTCACATTTTCATATTTTCTTGCTGTCAAGTTTAGTTGCATGATAATTTTAACATCCTAAACATATCCAATCACTCCCAAATTTTTACCACACTTAGATAACATGTATATAAATGTAACCATATCATACAATTGCTAAAAATCATGGATATAGCTTTCCAAGTTCAGCTCTCTTCACGGCATACTGAAACCGATTATTTCCTACCGTGACAGTTTTGCACACTTCATGACATTAATGGTTTTAGCACCATTATGTATATTCAATCACTCCAAAATTTTCACCATACTTAGATAACATATATAAGGAGACAACCAGGTCATAATATTACCAAAAATAATGGATTTAGCTCCCTTAATTCAGTTTCCTTCACAGCACACCAAAACAGATTTTGCTATTTTGGCAGTTTGAGTGTTTCTCCAATATCATTCTCTATTTCAATTTCCAACTGATAAAACTTCATTCAAATACTCTTAACTAATATATGGTCATTTAAATGGTAATAATTATAGGTTTTATTCAACATACCATACACTTTTGAAGCCTAAAACACAAGAAAATAGTAAGATGACAGTTTCTGCCACAAGTATTTCCTATTAAGTGTTTGTCATCAAAAACCTTTTCTTTGTGCACCAAAGTCTAACTAAAAACTTTATAACACTTTTATAAGAGATATTGAAAGCTTAATAAACAATAAAACCATTCATAATAATCTGAAAACTAAAGGCAAAATCGTAGATAAGTGTTACCTATGCAGATTTTGAGGTTAACTTGATGGTAATCACTTCTCCTTTGCTTTTCTTGCTTTTATTTTGACTTTGAATCAAATTAGATCACTTGGAGACCTTAAGGTGTGTGTTTGGAAGATGAAAATGGCTGAAATGAGGGTCTGGTCATTGCTTAAGGGTGAAGGGGTTGAGGTGTTAGCTTGAGATGTTAGCTTAAGCTTAATAAGAAAACATGAGGTGGCAAGTGAATAGCAAATCTGATTTTCTCCCTTATCTTGCAGCCCTAATCTTGTGTGTCTCACCTATTTTTATTTGGTTGCAACCTATCTTAGTCACCATTCATTCCCATAGATATTTCCTATGTCCGTTCATTCGATCTCCAAACCGATTCATCCATTCTTAATGAAATATCAAGTTTGCATTTCTAAAATCATATGCATATATGGGCCTTGTAATAGGACACTTAAATCACATTATATCATGTCTAATATCCCAAGTATGTTAATTTACAAATATATACTTTTGAAATAACTTGATCAAATCAAATTAAACCGTATAAGCTTACTAGTAACACTTTTAACACTTCCAAATTTATAACCTATATATCCCATCTATATCTAATATCGATCCACCTCATTTTCTTCTTATTTCAATATAAAATCAACTACTTAGATTAGGAAATTCAATACCTAATACCGTGCAAGAACTTCAGAATTAAGTTTAATATTCAAGAATGTCGTATAAAATGAAATAAATTATGCAATGTCAATAGAAATAAAAATAGCATATAAAATTAACACATAATGCATGAATCATATTTGGTCATGTGAGTAGTAAGAGGCTCGGGTATTGCATCCTCCCCTCCTTATAAAAATTTCGTCCCCGAAATTTTACTTACCGAAAAAGTTCAGAATACTTAGTTCTCATTTCATCCTCTCTTTCCCAAGTGGCCTCTTCTACCAATTGGTTTCTCCATAACACTTTAACCAATGGAATCTGTTTATTTCTCAGCTACTTCACTTCTCGTGACAAAATTTGTACAGGTTTTTCTTCATAGTTCAAATCTGCCTTTAATTCTACTAGTTCATTTTCAGAATGTGAGAGGGATTAGCAATATATTTCCTCAGCATAGACACATGAAATACATTGTGTAATTGGGACATAGACATTGGCAGATCCAGTCTGTAAGCAACATCACCAATTCTTTCAATCACAGAGAATGGGCCAATGTATCTGGGACTCAGTTTTCCTTTCTTTCCAAACCGCATGATGCCTTTCATTGGTGCTACTTTCAAAAATACCTGATCTCCTACCATAAACTCCAGCACCCTTCTTCATCAATCTGCATAACTTTTCTGCTAATTTTGGGCAGTTTGCATTCTTTGTCGAATCTGTGACACAACTTCTATCATTTCTCGAATCATATCTGGGCCCAAAAGTTTCTTCTCACCAACTTCATCCCAGTGTATCGGAGACCTACATTTTCTGCCATACAATGCTTCATAGGGAGCTATTCCAATACTAGTCTAATAGCTATTGTTATACGAAAACTTCACCAAAGGTAGGAATTTACTCCACTGACCTTGGAAGTCTAATACACAAGCTCTGAGCATATCCTCCAACATCTGTATTGTTCGTTCAGATTGCCCATCCGTCTGAGGATGATATGCTGTACTGAATGATAATTATGTTCCCAAAGATTTGTGTAAACTCCTCCAAAAAGCAGACAAAAATATTGAATCTCTATCAGAAACAATAGACAATGGCACACTATGAAGTCTGACAATCTCCTGAACGTATAATTGGGCATAGCGATCCATGGAATAAGTAGAACATATGGGAAGAAAATGAGCAGACTTGGTCAATCTGGCGACGATAACCCAAATAGCATCATGACCCTTAGTAGTCTTTGGCAAACTAGTTATGAAATCCATGGTGATCGTTTTCCATTTCCATTCTGGAATAAGTAGAGGTTGCAAATTCTCTGCGGGTCTTAGATGTTCGGCCTTTATCTGCTGACATGTTAGATATTGCTCCACATGCTGGGCGATGTCCTTCTTCATACCCGGCCACCAATAATGCATTTTCAAGTCTCTATACATCTTGGTAGTCTCTGGATGTACTGAATAAGGGGTTGAATGTACCTCTTTTAAAATATCTTTCCGAATGTTATCAATATTTGGCACACAAAATCGCCCTCTAAATTGTAAAATATCATTCTGAGTTATCTCAAATTTAGGATACTTCCCTGTAGCAACATATTTTCTTATATTGATGAGATATTCATCATCTCGCTGTCCTTATTTGATCCTATCAATTAGCGTAGGCTGAAGCATCAGGGCTGCCAATTTTGCTTCTATTACTCCTGTCTATAAAATCTCTATATTCATTTTCTTCAACTCATTCAGTTTTGGTTTCTGAATTAAAGCCATCGCTATTGTACTTTGTGTGAATTAAAGCCTCAATGCATCAGCTACGACGTTGGCTTTAACTAGGTGGTAATTGATCATACAATCATAATCTTTTACCAGTTCTAGCCATCTCCGCTGCCGCATATTCAACTCTTTCTGTGTGAAGAAGTATTTGAGGCTCTTGTGATCAGTATAGATCTCGCACCGTTCACCATATAAATAGTACCTCCATATTTTAAGTGCAAATACTACAGCAGCAAGTTCCAAGTCATGCGTGGGGTAATTCTTTTCGTACTCTTTAAGTTGTCTGGATGCATACGTAATTACTTTGCCATTCTGCATCAGTACACATCCTAATCCATTCTTCGATGCGTCACTGTAAATTACGAATCCTCTCGTACCTGATGGAATTGAGAGAATAGGTGTTGAAGTCAACCTCTTTTTCAGCTCTTGGAAACTTCGCTCACACATATCTGTCCATCTAAACATCACCCACTTTCTGGTTAATTGTGTCAATGGTATTGCAATCTTGGAGAACCCCCCCATAAATCTTCGGTAATATCCAGCTAAACCCAAAAAACTGCGCACCTCTAAAGGATTAGTAGACTGTATCCAGTTGTTGATAGCTTCAACTTTACTTGGATCTACTGATATTTCCGCTCCTGATATAACATGTCCTAAGAATACCACACGATCCAACCAGAACTCGCATTTCTTGAATTTGGCGTATAACTACTTCACTTTCAGGACCTTTAGTACTTATGTTAAATGTGTGGCATGCTCTTTTTTAGTTCTGGAGTAAACTAGAATGTCATCTATGAACACAATAACAAATTTATCCAGAAATTCTTTAAACACTCTGTTCATCAGATCCATGAATGCTGCTGGAGCATTAGTCAATCCAAATGGCATCACCAAAAATTCATAGTGCCCATATCTTGTACTAAATGCCGTCTTGGGGATATCCTCTTCCTTTATTTTTAATTGATGCTACCCAGAGCGTAAGTTAATCTTTGAAAATATTGTGGCACCCTAAAGCTGGTCAAATAAATCATCAATTCTGGGTAATGGATACTTATTCTTAATTGTGACCATTCAACTCTCGATAATCGATGTACAGTCTCATGGTGCCATCCTTCTTACATACAAACAAAACTGGTACTCCCCAAGATGAAAAGCTCAGTCTGATGAATCCTTTGTCCAACAAGTCCTGTAATTGTACTTTCAATTCTTTCAACTCCAAGGGAGCCATTCTGTAAGGAGTTTTAGAAGTTGGAGACGTTCCTGGTTGTATGTTAATAACAAACTCTATTTCACAATCTGGTGGTAGTCTCAGAAGATCATTTGAAAATACTTCAGTATATTCCCGTACCATTGGTATTTCACTCAGAGTTGGTGGGTGTTGTTCCTCAATGTTCATGACACTCACCAAGTACCCTTTGCAACCATCATCGAGTAATCGTTGTGCCTTCACTGTTGAAATCATAGGAAATCTGAAATTCTTCACAATGTTGGCAAATGTGAAAGACTCTTTCCCAGAAAGTTGAAATGTCACAGTCTTTTCCTTACAGTTAATAGTAGCCCCATACTTTGACAACCAATCCATGCCCAAAATAACATCGTAATCATTCATATCCAGTACGATCAAATCAGCATGTAATTCTCTACCTTCAACAAGTATAGCACAAGCTCTTAAAATCTGATCAGTTTGTCTAGCATCTCCAGAGGGAACTGTTACACTATAACTGATTTCTGCTATATCTGGTATTCTACCCAGCCTCTTCACGTACTTAGTAGATGCAAATGAATGCGTAGCTCCAGAATCAAATAATACAAGTGTTGGAACACTATAAATATAAAGTGTACCTGTTACCACGATGGATTTGCTTCTGCATCTGCCCTGGTCATGGTGAACACCTTGGCTGGTACATTCTTTTGGCTGGTCTGATTCTGTTTACTTGGGCAAAATTTAGCAATATGTCCTAGTATTCCACATCAAAAACACGTCCTGGTATCTATATAGCAGCCTCCAGTATGTCGATTACCACATTTCTGACATACAGCTTCTGGCATCGGTGATTTTCCTTATTCGACCCATGGTCTCTTATTTTGACCTTTTTGTTGTTGGCCTTGTTCTCCTTGAAATTTAAATCCCGACTTCTGTATTTGAATCGGCTTCTGTATTTGAAGTGGCCTCTTTTGCCCCACAGTCCATCTCTGTCCCTGCTGTCTGAATTACTGTCGAACCTCTTGTGCACGAGCGATTCTCAATTCAGCTTGTTATGCTACTAGTGCCCTTTCAGCCACTTGAGAAAATATCACCCCTTGAGTACCCGCCATATTCACATCCCAATATAATTCTGGCCTCAAACCCTCTAGAAATCTCTCTACTTTAAGTGCTTCAGTGCTGACCATGTGTGTAGCGAACTTGGACAGTTGTTCAAATTTACGAATATATTCCCCAATAGTTATTGCTCCTTGTCGCAGTTGTATAAACTTATTCATCTTCATCATGCGAACTAGGGCCGTGAAATATTTATTTCGGAATAACTCCATGAATCTGTCCCAGTTCATGGTAGTAATGTCCTCTATGCTGCTGATCATGTCCCACCAATGGCCTACTACCGCGAAGCATGAAAGTGGCACACATTACCCTCTCCTCTATGGCACCCTGCTATACTGGAACATGTTTTACAGGGTCCTCAACCAGTCCTCTACAGTGGTAGGATCAATCGCATCCTCAAATGTTGGGGGATCCAGTCTCCTAAATCATTCTCCCACCATATTTATATAGTCCGCCCGCTGTTAGTTTATCTCCACCCGCGGTTGTTCACCATTATCTCTTTGTCAAATCAGTTGTTGAATTTGTTCACTCTGTTAATCAGTTAATCATGGTATCTCAATCATTAACCGGGGTGGGTTTCTTATTTCTCTATGCTCTGGCACCACCACTGCTCTCACCATGAGTTCTCACCATTTTGCAGCACTATTTTACACAAGTTTGACAACATATGGCCAATATAATTCATGGAATATGTAATGCAATATATGATAATATAAAACTTACTGGCATGGCTGCGCTCCGCAAGTTCTAAGATCATGTACATGGACAGTCTACAGAATCAAGATCTAGCTCAAATACCACTCTATAACACCTCCATTACTACACAATTAGATATATATATAATTTAACATGATAGAACCTGTGTGCATGCATGGAATATTTTTTTTAACACTTTAAGAAAAAATAAATCACTTCTTACATGCACAACCCTGTTTAAAATACTTTATAACACATGTCATGTATATAGCAGGATCGGTATTTATATAAAAGCTCAACACCCACAACGACCCAATATTTACATACTTATTTACAGTAAAATTTTAAAAGCAAAAAAAGTACCAATCTAAAAATATAATACAACAGACTCAAAATATAACAAGCCAACAAAATAGCCCAACAGGTCATCATCCATGTACACACTCTCTCAGACACCTGCAGGAGCTCCAACCGCCACCCAGCCAATAAAAGATGCTTCAAGTATCGTCGTACTCACCTACAATGCATAAACTATATGAGCTAACGCTCAGCAAGTAAAGATTATGCATGTCAAAGAATAATCCATAATATCAAGTCATGCAACTCAAAATGCTATGCTCACAATGCAATTTTATGCATCAAAATATTTCTCTCAAAATTATTTCTTTCTTAGGCCCCTGACCAACACTACTATCCCATGCATCGAAAAAGAGCTCTGTACACCGCCATAATCCAATGGCCAATAATCATATAAGCATGCAAATCCATGCATACTCATACGCATGCAAATCCATGCACGCGAACCTGCAAATCCAGGCATAAAATCATGCAAATCCATGTATGCTTCGGTGCACTAGTAGTGGTCAGCAAAATAATTTCCTTTCTCTGAATCATACCGTGCAATGCAAGATTTATCACAATACTGGTATATGATGCATGCACATGCTAATGACAATGCCCATGTATGTATGCTCAATGGAGAGCCCTCTACTATGCACATATGATTTATGATATTACATATAATTCACACATCTACTATATCTGTGCATTGTGGTTGTAAATGAATCTTTACTTACCTTTCACTTGGTTGGTGGCTTAGTCTAAATTGTTTAGTATTCCTCTCGAACGTTAGATGTAAAATAGCCTGTAATATTACCCAACATCAAGCACCATTCCCAATTTGGCAAGTTGAAAGCACAAAATCTCATACTAGACCTTAAACACCAAGCTATAAGCTAACAATCAAGCTTTCACAAACTAGAACCCAATATAGCCCCTCAAATACCTCAATTTCTCATCTTAAATACATGAAAACATCATGTAATTGAAGTATTATAACTCTAATAGCATGTGCCTAATTGTTAACATTCAATAGCAACATGTCTAGGTTAAAACATGCTAAGTGATCAAATGTGACAGATTCACATTTTCATATTTTCTTGCTGTCAAGTTTAGTTGAATGATAATTTTAACATCCCTAAGCATATCCAATCACTCCCAAATTTTTACCACACTTAGATAACATGTATATAAATGTAACCATATCATAAAATTTCTAAAAATCATGGATATAGATTTCCAAGTTCAGCTCTCTTCACGACATACTGAAACAGATTATTTCCTACCGTGACAGTTTTGCACACTTCAT
>JAGSPU010000451.1:0-33356 GCA_019321725.1 Paulownia fortunei | reverse complement strand
CTGGTCGGGTGCTGTTTTCAAAATCTAATTTTTTTTCTCCTCATTTCTCTTTTTAGTTCTTTTCTTTTGTCTCTCTCATTTTTATTGATTGTGAACAAGTTTGAACTCAATACCTTAAGTTAACAATTTTGTCATTTAACAAAATTATCCTTCATTTAAGTTGGTATTTCCACGTTGAGAAAATTCAACCCAACATTAATTTGTCTAATAACAATATGGTCAAAAACTGAAATCACAAAATTATGACTATGGAGGATTTTCGTTTGACACAAAGTTATATGTAAGATTAAACACATGTAATAATTCGAGTATTAGCTTTTTTAGTTATTATAATAAATTATTTATGTTATTTTGATCGCGCCGTTATGAGTCATTTTCTTAATTTTATACTTTTTCTTCAATAATTGAGGTTTTATACCTCTCAAATTCGTACCTCAGTGTGAATATGACAAATGGAGCGTCATACTTCTTTCCAATGTTTAATGACTAGATATCCACTACCCTCCTTTTTTTTTTTTCTGTTTTTCTGTTACATATGCAAAAAGGATTTCTTACAGGGAGTTCCAACCATTCTAATTACAAACGTCCTGTAATTCTCTTTCTTTTTCTAACTGAATCACATCTTTTAACTAAATTAATTTTATTTCACTTACTCTATTGGAAAGACATTTTAATTCACTTTTGTAGTCGGCTATACAATTTTTTTTTCTTTTCTTGTTTTATCTTCAACATTAATTTCATTATTTAATATTCTTTATCGGAAAAAGTAAATATGTTGGATAAAGAGATTCTTTTATGTTTAGGATAAGGGATGGAGTGTGCCTATTAAATGGATTAGTTCTTTTTCTAAGATTTGTTTCATTGGCAGTCATCACTCTTTTCAGCTTCAATGTTATTCTTTAGGTCTATTGGACTCGTTGTTCAACCCCAGGAGTTTTTTCTATATGGGTACTTGTCTGTTTATTAGCTCTTTGTGTGTGCTTTACTATTATGTAGTTAATTATTTATCTCAACTTCTTTCTATTTTGTTTCGTATCTTCATGGACGACTTATACTCGTTTCAGTTTGTTTATTTTTTTGTAGACCACCGACTTAACTTGCCTTATATTCACTCTCGCAAGTATTCAGAGTCGAGCTCTTCACGTCCTCCCAATGGGAAGGGCTCTTCATCAAGATGTGAGGGATATTCACAAGGGACTAAGTCATAATTGAGGCATGTGTCGGCAATTTGGAACTTACTAATGGGGTAAAACGGGGCGAGCTGACACACTTACCAACCTTGAAGGAGGAAGTTACAGCCGTCGCTAAAGATGAGGACTTGTCACATATCATCTAGAACGTCCTGGAGGAAAACAAGGACGTGATGTTGGAAGAATTACCTAAGAAACTTCCACCTAAATGAGAGGTAGATCACAAGATCGAATTGGAGCCGAGTACCAAGCCACCCGCCATAGAACCCTACCACATGACCCCGCCCAAGCTTGAGAAACTTCAAAGGCAACTAACAGAGTTGTTAGACACAGGATGGATTCGACATTCGAAAGCTCCATACAGTGCACCGGTGTTGTTCTATAAGAAGCATGATGGGTCATTGAGGATGTGCGTGGACTATCAAGCATTAAATAAGATAACTATCAAAAATCGATATCCCATATCATTGATAGCTAACCTATTTGAAAGACTTGGAGGAGCCAAGATTTATACCAAAATGGACCTGCAAAAAGGCTACTACCAAGTTCGGATTGCCGAGGGGATGAGCCAAAAATAATGTGCATCACCCGATACAGGTCTTTGAGTGGTTAGTCATGCCTTTTGGATTGACCAATGCCCCAGTCATATTTTACATGCTCATGAACAAGATCTTCTAGTCGTACTTGGATCGATTCATGGTGGTCTACCTGGATGGTATAATGATCTATAGCAATTCATTGGAGGAACACACCAACCACCTTCGCACCGTATATCAGGAATTAAGGGAGAATAAGTTATACGTGAAAAAAGAAAAATACTCGCTCACCAAGGAGGAGGTTCCTTTCTTGGGACACATCATCGGACATAGGCAACTCCAGATGGACGAAGCGAAGATACATGCCATTGTGGAGTGGGAAGCTCCAACTAAGGTAACCGAATTAAGGTCTTTTCTTAGACCTGCCAATTATTATCGCAGGTTTATCCAGGGATACTCAGCATGAGCGGCACCACTGACGGACCTACTCAAGAAAAGAAAAGCATGGGAATGGTCTGAAAAATGCCAAAATGCCTTTAATGACTTGAAGGCGACAGTAAGCAACGAGCTAGTACTAGCCTTGTCGGACTTTAACAAACCATTTAAACTCCCTATGGATGCCTCAGACTTTGTAATATGAGAGGTACTAATGCAAGAAGGGCATCATATAGCATTTAAAAGTCGCAAGCTCAATGACACCAAGCGATGATACACTGTGCAAGAGAAAGAGATAATGACCATCATCCATTATCTAAGGGTGTGGTGACATTACTTATTGGGCTCACATTTCATTATTAAAACTAACAATGTTGCCACAGGTTACTTCCAAATCCAAAAGAAGTTGTCACTGAAGAAAGCTCCGATAAGGCCAATGTAGTAGCCGACGCCTTAAGCCGACAGGCGGAGCTTGCAGCTATCAGCCTAGCCAAATGAGAGATAATGAATCTCATCAAACAAGGATTAGAGCAGGACCCGTTAGCTAGGAAGCTAAAGAAGCTAGCTGTGGAGGGCATGACCAAGCAATTCTGGGTAGAGGACGACCTACTCTACACCAAGGAATGACGCCTATACATTTCGAAATGGGAGAGCTTGTGGAAGGAACTCATCAAAAAATGTCACGACACTAAATGGGCGGGACATCCAGACTTACTTTTGGCCTCACATGAAGGATAGTGTCGAGTTTTACGTCAAGACTTATCTTGTATGCCATTGTTCGTGATATATTTAGCAAACCGTAAGTGCACGGTATCAAGTTTTAATACAATGGTGAGTTGAGTTGAGTATCCACAAGTATTATAATAAAAAATTGCAACAAGTATTGTAGTTCAACCAGTCTCAATTTTATTTAGAGAATCAAGTGATCATTAAACAAAGTAGAATAAGATAAAATTACAAAAGACAAGACTAGAGTTCTTAGAATTTATACAACAAACACCTTATGAACAAGGAATTCTAGAGGAATGACTCATCTAATTATCACCTATGTTCTTCCTTCCAAAACATACAAATTCAAGTCAACAACACATGTGAGTTAAGAATTTCTAAGCTCATCAATTCCCTCTCTCGAGTACCGAATTGATTATGAGTTCTAATATGAATTTCAATATCTCTATAAAAACTCAAGAATAAAACTCTACAAAGGTTCAATGAATTCTTCTTCAAAACATCAAATGTTTCATAAGCTTCTCAACTATATGATTATTAGGTTATATTATCTTTATGATTATGTATAATCTTCCTTCTCTCGAGTATCGAATCCCATACATCAAACACTTTTAATTAATGGACAAATAATCAAGATGCAATACTAAACAAGATAACACAAATAAGATGAATAACTTGAACTAATAATGTTTGAAATTCAAAACAAATGATCAAATAAGGTTACATCATCCTCTAGAAAGAAATGTTTAGTTCATCATGTATGAAAATAACATCAAGAAATACATAAGAAAGAGCATGGAAATTGTTCACCAATTTGTCAAATGGAAGAAATGGTTGAAGCTCTCCTTGTCTCCAAGAATGGCTCACTTTTCTCTCCAAGAATAACTCTCTGTCCAGCAGCAAGCTCTCACTATCCAACAGTCTTCTTCTGTCCAAGAATAATTCCTCACGTTTAACATACCTTTAGAGGCTCTTTGGGGTCATTAAAATCAGATGGGAGAAGCCCTAAAGAGGGCTAAAAACCTATTTTGCCCCTTTTATCCGTGTGGCAACATGTAGGCGCTGACTGGATAGTCTGGCACAGCTAGGCACTATCTTCAGCGTCTTTAGCCTCTTTAAACCTATTTTAGACCTCTTTATAACCTGAAGCGGCTTTTGGTCTCTTCTTACGAATTATAGCACTATGTCTTGAATTTCCACAGGCAGTTGAATCAATTAATTATGATATCTGTGAAGATAGTTATGCCTAAAATACCAAGATGTGTCATACCCAAAAATTGCAGCCCAATGCTGACTCTTGAACTTGATTTTTCTTATTGATATCGATAGAATTAGATTTTGTGGTAAATATAGAAGTTATATATATATATATATATATATATATTATATATATATATATCTTGTCTTTATATTGGTTCATGAATCAAGACAAAATCATTTTTGAGCAAAAAGTTATGATTAAAATACGAAAACTGTCATTAGTTGCACCACAATTCAGATTCTTCAACATTTCAACCAAGTTTTTGGTTTCTTTCCATTTTCTTTCCTTTTTGTCATTACTTATAAGATTTCAAACTAAATACATAAAAATTAACAAAAACACTTGAAAACAAACCAAATGTTAATAAAAATATATATGAATTATTGGTATAAAATCAATTTATCAAATACCCCCAAACTTTACCTTTTACTCGTCTTCGAGAAAAACTCCAAATCAAAACATTCATAGGCTCATGCTTTGGTCATGAATTACTAAACTTGATCAACCAAATCAAATGCCTCATCAATTTTTATTGCACATGAATCTAAAGGTTAGTCACAAAGCTAGTCAAATGACACTACAAAACTTGTGCTTCATTAATCTAGTCATGAATTCAAAATGTATGTGTGTGAAGAGTCAAGCTCAAATTTCATGCATGCATTTTAGGTATTAATTTCACAACCAATGATTCTCATGGTCTAAGTAAAGGAATTCTAGATGTTCCATAGGCTTGTTTTTCATACAAATTCTCCACTAATATAGACACTTGCAAACTTGGATCAAAAGGACTTCAATAAGCTTGTAACGTAAGGCTTAGGTATTAGCTTACAAAGAAAAATAGGGATAAACAACGTAAGAGAGCATAAAGCATTGCACATAGAATCTCACTCTCCTCCTTTCTTTTCTCTTTCCTAATTGTTTTTTCTTTAGGATTCATGCTTTTCTTTTATTTTCTTTTTCATAATATTTTTTCTTTTTTTTCCTTTTTTACATGAATCTCAAGGCTTCATTTCTTATTCTTTTGCTTTCACAACCCCCAAACTTATTTCTTTTCATTATTTTTATTTTTTTTTTGCATATTTTCCTTGCTCATACTTCTAAATACATTCACCCACGCCCTCAACATGTCTCTATATGATCCATTGATAAGATTGTGCACAAAATATCATACTTTAAGCTCTCTTAGGGACCATTATTGGTTTTTTGGGCTATAAAGGGTTGGTATAGTGAGGTTCAAGAAATGAAGTCGAATGGTGGTCATTCATATGCCTTGCACATACCATTCTTTGAAAAGCAGCTCAAAGGGGTAACTAGTGAATAGTAGTGTGATCATGGTAGGCTTGAATGGCACAAGCGAGTCAAAGATGGCCTATATCATTTCCAAGTTTGTAGTTATCTAAAATTTCGCCTCAAAAAGTAATCAAGCAAGTTCTAGAACACCACAAAATGACCAATACAACTCATTAGAAGTAAAATCTAACACCAAGTAACATGTAATTCACAAGATTTTGACACGATGTGGTCAATAAAAATTCATCATTCATGATAAGGATCAAATATACACATGAATCGCCATGTCACAAGTCTAGTAATCTTTCTTTTTTCTAGACTCTATATAATATCAATTAGGTATCATCATAGGCAATTGGTAATTAAGTTATTCATTCAATCACAAAACATGAACTCAACTTAGTTTGTCAACAAAGCATGCTTGCTCTTGGACTCTCATCACTCAACATGTGTAATACAAATTGAAAATTTTGGCTCAATTTCTAATATAAAACTCAAACACATAAAATATAAATTCCACCCCCAACTTTAAAATTAACATTATCCTCAATGTTTAAAGAATTAAAGCACATAAGAGATGGAAATAAGAAACTCCCTTTTTCAATAAATGATGCACTTGGAGTTCATGGGAGATCTCCACATATCACCAAGTCGACATCCACCTACACAAGAAAAGAAAGCATCAAAGCTTATGGGCAAAAGCAACGAAAGTGAGAACATAAACATAAACAAAGAAATACAATAGCTAAACATGCCTAAATCTAAAAATCGAACATATTTCAAAAACTAACTAAGAAATTATTAAAAAGCAAAGGAAAAAAGACTTGGGTTGCCTCCCTAGAAGCGCTTGGTTTATAATCTTTAGCTAGACTGTCTTCTTTACTCATCCTGGATCTAAAAATAAATGTTTATCATGCCACATCTTTGTGTGCTCTAAGAGTTTAGGTGATCCTTCCGGATAGGCAAGGCGAGGATGATCCGGAGTAGTATCAAGGGCCTTTTGGACATTAAT
This sequence comes from Paulownia fortunei, assembly GCA_019321725.1. NCBI lineage: Eukaryota > Viridiplantae > Streptophyta > Magnoliopsida > Lamiales > Paulowniaceae > Paulownia > Paulownia fortunei. The sequence goes on along the minus strand of JAGSPU010000451.1, from coordinate 26,903 downwards.
AAGTGTATCCCCTATTGCTGCGAATGGTCTTCCAAACATGGTGAAGATATATATATCTTTTTTCATATTAAAAATGAAAAAAAATCTGTAGAGCACAAGAATTGGTCACCATTCCTAAGCATATCTTAAGTCACCCTAGTAGGCCTTGCTTCATCTAGTGCATGCTTTTTGAAATTAAATAATGAAACTGAATTAGAGCTTGCATCTAGATCACATAATGCTATTTTACAAGTAGAGTTTCCAATTGAATGAGAGATAATGAAACTCCCTGAATTAGTAAGCACTTGAGGTGGCTTCTCTTGCAAGATGGCGTTACACTTTTCAGTAGTTTCGCACTCCTCCATTTGTTCTTATTGGATGGCTTTGCAATGCTCCCTTGGATTGATTTCCATTTCACTTGGAAAGTTTTTTTTATGTTTTTGAGCATTAATTTCAGTAGCAAGCTGTCCAATTTAATTTTCTAATGAATTCATTTGACCTCCTAAACTTAAAGATAGCTGCCCCAATTGAGTCTCAATGTTGTCTATCTTTGCTTCATTCTTATTAAATCGGGCTCTCGTTTTGCTAATGAAAGTGCTTAACAAATCTTCCAATGATGCCTTTTTGTCAACTCTGGTTTCCATAAATGAAGTACTAGTGGATGTCATGGAATTCATTCTTTGAGAAGCTCCATTAGAAGTCCAAACTGCAAATTGGTTAGAAAGAAAAGAAATTTGTACAGCTAATTGTGTAAACGGATCTACCTCAAGAATATCGACAACCTTTTCAATTGAAGACTTCTCGAAAGGCCATTGATAGCTATTAGTAGCCATCGCCTCAAGACTCCTAACCTTATGAATACAAATACATTTAACCCAATGTAAGGCAAGACATCATCAAATTATGAAATAATGTAAGAAATAATCTAAACTAAAATCAAGACTAAGTCATAACAATATTAATGCAATTATGATAAAATAATCCTTGGCAATGGCGCCAAAAACTTCGGTATCAAGTTTTAATACAACGGTGAATTGAGTATCATATCCACAAGGATTATAATCAAAAATTGTAGCAAGTATTGTAGTTCAAATAGTCTAAATTTTATTTAGAGAATCAAGTGATCATTAAACAAAGTAGAATAAGATAAAATTACAAAAAACAAGACTAGAGTTCTTAGAATTTATACAACAAACACCTTATGAGCAAGGAATTCTAGAGGAATGACTCACCTAATTATCACATATGTTCTTCCTTCCAAAACATAGCAATTCAAGTCAACAACACATGTGAGTTAAGAATTCCTAAGCTCATCAATTCCCTCTCTCGAGTACTGAATTGATTATGAGTTCTAATATGAATTTCAATATCTCTATAAAAACTCAAGAATAAAACTCTACAAAGGTTCAATGAATTCTTCTTCAAAACATCAAAGGTTTCATAAGTTTCTCAACTCTATGATTCCTAGGTTAAGTTATCTTTATGATCATGTATAATCTCCCCTCTCTCGAGTATCGAATCCCATATATCAAACACTCTTAATTAATGGTCAAATAATCAAGATGCAATACTAAACAAGATAACACAAATAAGATGAATAACTTGAACTAATAATATTTGGAATTCAAAACATATGATCAAATAAGGTTACATCATCCTCTAGAAAGAAATGTTTAGTTCATCATGTATGAAAATAACATCAAGAAATACATAAGAAAGAGCATGAAAATTGTTCACCAATTTGTCAAATGGAAGAAATGGTTGAACCTCTCCTTGAATGATAAATGCATCTGCATTGTTTAACATGTTAGGCATTCTGTACTGAATATGTGACACTTTTAGCTCATCTCTAATTATCATACCTGTGATAATCTGTACTATTAAAAATTTTGGGATAACTCATAGAACTTTGACACCTCCTACATAAGCAGAAATAGCAACACTCCCCATTAACCACAAACTGCCTCCCCCATACACTAAATGAATTTTTCTTTCTGCTAAAGTTCTACCAAGGTTATTGGCTGCCCCTATAAACTCACAATTTTTTTCTAGATTGGATCCACAAAAAGCACAAATGGAATTAAATTTGCGAGTTGAAGAAACTTTCATTTTTTTTTTCTTTTTTTGAAATAAGTTGTGTAAAAATAGAGTGAGTACGGTGATATTTATTAAGGTGTGAATAGGGAATGCATTTATTGCATATCTTTTTCTTTTGTCAAAAAGGTTGAAAATAAGGACACATACGAAATTTAAAAATTACCTACTAACACGTGTATGTACATGTAGTTGTGATTGTGACTCACATCTTCCTCTGGTTTTACGTTCAGTAATGGCTTAAACGCCCTCTATGGGTCAAGGATATGCTTCCCATCCAGTTTTCTTATAAACTAGCAAACAAGGTCTTTTAATGTCAGATTCCTAAGACTATAAAGCTCATATTCATTTCAAAAATGATTCCATAAATCAAGAATTGCACGTTGTACCAATCCACATGAATGCGTCTTCCAAAGTTAATATAATGTGATATAAAGACTCCTTACTCAGTCCATCCATAATGAATTTAAGTTTATCTTCTCGATTTTTAGAGACCATTCCTAAAGAATGACACTTTGTGTTGCAAGTCCATCTAGCACAAATATGACAAACTTTCATTTTTTTCGCCCTTTGTTTTTTTGAATATGTGCTTTTACCAAAACCAGACATGTATCTAGTAAGCAAATCTGGAAACTCATGTAAAAACTCACATGCCCTTACCTTTGCTTCAATTATCCATCGTATGTCCTCCGGGATGCCCTTATGCATAAGCATCCTCAATCTTTTAATCCTGATTTTATAAATTTTCAAAATTGTATTTTTAGGAAGAAAAGGAAATCGCTTCTTGAGAGTTAGAAAAATGTCACCCATTTTGAAAAGAACAAGAAAAGAGAATGAGAAAAGCAAAGAAAATTTGTACAAAGATTTCAGTTGTTTGGAAAACTGACAAGTCTGACTTTTATAGCCACAGAGTACCATTATCCCCCATTTAACCTGGAAAAGAGAAAAAAAATGTCAGAGAAAATGAGTATATACAACACTAATCATAACAAGGGTTAGAAAGAAAAAGAATTTCCTCTTGTGAAAATTGATTTTCTAGAAATGGTTTAACTCTTTATCCATTTACTTTGAATATGTTACCATTTCTAGGATTTTCAATGTCAATCGCCCCATAAGGATATACTTTTTTTACAATAAAAGGACCACTCCACCTTGATCTCAATTTTTCAGGAAACAAATGCAATCGAGAATTATAAAGCAAAACCTTTTGACCAACCTCAAATATTTTTCTTGAAATTTTATTATCATGAAAATCTTTGATTCTTGCTTTATAAATTTTAGAATTCTCATATGCATCATTTCTCAGTTCTTGAAGTTCATTGATTTGTAATTTGCGCAATTTTGAAGCTTCATCAAGGTTGAAGTTAAATATTTTGATTGTCCAATAAGCTTTATGTTCAAGTTCAACAGGTAAATGACAAGGTTTTCCATAAACTATCCTATAATGAGACATGCCTAATGATGTTTTGAAAGTAGTTCTATATGCCCAAAGTGTATCGGTAAGTCTAAAAGACCAATCTTTATGGTTTGGGTTAACTGTTTTCTCCAAAATTTATTTTATCTCCCTATTTGCAAGTTCAACTTGTTCATTTGTCTGAGGGTGATAAGGGGTTGCAACTTTATGTATGATTCCATATTTCCTCATTAAAGTTCCAAAAACTTTGTTACAAAAATGTTTTCCCCCATTATTGATAATAGATCTAGGAATTCCAAATCGACTTAAAATATTTTCTTTCAAAAAATTTATCACTATTTTGTGATCATTGTTTCGACAAGGAATTGCCTCGATCCATTTTGAAACATAATCTATGGCAACCAATATGTAAAGAAAACCAAATGATAATGGAAATGGCCCATAAAATCAATAGCCCAACAGTCAAAGATTTCAATCACTAGGATATGGTGTAGGAGCATCATATTTCTCTTTGAAATGGACCCTAACTTTTGACAATTTTCACAATTTTTGCAGAAAGTGTAAGTATCTTTGAAAAGAGTTGGCCAATAAAATCCACATTTCAAAATTTTTGCAGTAGTTTTCTTTATAGAAAAATGACCGCCGCATGCTTTTGAATGACAAAATTTGACAATATTACCTATTTCATTGTCTGGTACACATCTTCAAAAAATTTGATTCGGACAATATTTGAATAGGTATGGATCATCCCAATAAAAAAATTTAACCTCAGTCAAAAACTTTTTTTTGTCTTGATAATTCCAATGCAATGGCATCTTTCATGTCACAAGAAAATTAACAATGTCAGCAAACCAATGTAAAATAAAAACATTCAATAGTTGTTCATCAGGGAAAGTGTCATTAATAGGTGTGGTTTGAAACGAGTCATCACAAACAAGTCTCGACAAATTATCAGCCACTACATTCTCTACTCTTTTTTATCTCGAATAGTAACATTAAATTCTTGGAGTAAGAGAATCAACCTAATCAGTCTTGGTTTAGCATCTTTTTTTGACAAAAGATATTTCAAAACTGCATGATCACTGAAAACAACAATCGGTGAGCCACCAAGATAAGATCGAAATTTGTCCAATGCAAAAACTACAGCAAATAATTCTTTTTTAGTTGTTGTATAATTCAATTGAGCACCATTTAAAGTTTTACTTGCATAGTAAATAACATATGGTTTTTTATCTTTTCTTTGTCCCAAGACAGCTCCAACAGTATAATCACTAGCATAACACATTATTTCAAAAGATAAAGTCCAATTTGGAGGCTGCATGATTGGAGCAGATGTAAGCATGCTTTTTTTTAAGCTTAACAAAAGTATTTTCACAGTTTTCAGTCCATTAAAAAATGTGTCTTTTGTTAGAAGATTACACAAAGGTTTAGATATTATACTAAAATCTTTGATAAATCTTCTATAAAAACCAGCATGTCCTAAAAATGATCTAATCTCCTTCACAGTCTTTGGTGTTGGCAAATTGACAATTAACTCAATTTTAGATTTGTCAACCTCAATACCTTTTGATGATATCATATGTCCAAGAACAATACCAATTGTTACCATGAAGTGACATTTCTCCTAATTGAGCACAAGATTCTTTTCTTCACACCTGGTCAAAATATTTTCTAAATTAGATAAGCAATCATCAAATGAATTACCAAAAATAGAAAAATCATCCATGAAAACTTTAAAAAAATATTCAACCATGTCACTAAAAATACTAAGCATGCATCGTTGGAATGTAGCTGGTGCATTACATAATCCAAAAGGCATCATTCAATATGCAAAAGTACCAAAATGACATGTAAAAGTTGTTTTCTCTTAATCTTCAAGTGTAATTGCAATTTGATTATAACCAAAATTAATTAGAAATAAAATATTATCGAATAAAATTTCTATATGTTATGATAGTACAAGACTAGTTGTTAGACTTGAAACACCATAGTAATTTTATGCATAATTAATTGTGCTTTGATTTATTCTATAATTACATTGACGATAACAAGGAAAATTTTTAGGTTATAATTTAATTGTTTGTGGAGTTTAATATGTGAACAACAATTGATCCATCACATATATTGATGAATAGGGTAATCTCTTATATTTTTCACTATTCTTAATTTGGAAGTCTTCTACCCAAGTTGGGTGAAAGTTAAAAAGTGTTTTTTAATTTCATCGTCCAGTTAAGCAATGAGGAATAGATACATAGTTATTGAGTAATATGAATTACGATTAATAACTCATATTTTGGGCTCAATTGAGAGATTAATTAATGGAAGGACCTTATTTATATGGTATTCATAATTGAAAATGTTTACTACTTGACCTATATATAGGCCTTCATGGCACGTTGCTAAATGTTAGTGATGATATATAGGTTCTTAAAATTAAAGGGTTAATTCTAAAAAGATTAATTAATAGAAATAATTTTAATTATTCAACTAAATTACAACAGTTGTGAGCTACTTTTAGTTTTAAATATAAATTACTCCATAGTTATATTATTATTGTTGTTTATTAAAATGATAATTTTTATTTATTAACTAGACTCCAACATTTTGTCAACCAAAAACTGGCGACATCTATCAAATCCCTCATTATTAGCTTCAAATCTGCCTCGGACCAATGTAATTAATGTCTTGAATTAAAGTGTCAATGCTGGAAAAATCATCAAAATTTTGGAGATGACTGTTAAACAGTCTCCTTCCACTTGAATTCTGGTCCACTCTTTGGAAGACATTCCTATTTCTCGAGGCCAAACTCTTCCCTTCCAAAATTTCTCACAATGACCCCCACACTCTCGCGTTTGTTCAAAAAAACCATGTGTTTCTAGAATTAGAAATTTTTGGTGATTAGTTTGGATTGATTAGACTTCGATCCAATAAATTTAATTCGAGTTCAAAGGTTGATCTATAATAAAAACACACTTTAAGCTCCATGTATTTGCCTCCAACCATAACCTTTCGATATTTAAGTCAATTATAGATCAATAAGCACGATTTAAACATGTATAAATAGCAAGTCAAAATCTCAATTATCTTATAATAAGTTGGTATAAGAGTATGCATGTGGACTACATGCTATATGAGATAGATGTATCATCCAATATATTAACTCATCACATCCATCTTGAAAATCAAGATCGAATCCAAACCAGGTTGAGTTAGGACCTGAGTAAAATTGCAATGATCTTCGATCTATTTAATCATTAATTCAAAAGTCAGGTCAAAACTACAAAATCTGGCTAATCTATACACCATAATTTATTTTACCAAATCTTTAGGGTTTCTATATTATATATGATAGAGATTCACCTTTTGTTTATTTTATTTTTTTCATTTGTAGTTTGCTGCACACCTGACATGTTTTAACCCATACACGCTAAATGTGCATTCACTACAATATTTGTTTCTCGAATTCTCGAATGCTCCCTTCTCTTTAGTTATGATGACATTTGCCGACTTGCTTATATCTTTACATTTATAAATAAATAATTCTGTTGACTAATAAAAGAGAGTGCTCACTGGATCACGTCATGTTAACACGCTTTCTTTATTGTTAGTTTATTCGACTAATTAAGGTTGTTGATTCCACGGTTGGGGAAGTGGTGTGGGGTGGGGGTGGGGAGAAAAAAGAAAAACTAAAAAAACTAATTTATAGTTTCATTCTAGGACATTCAAAATGCATATCGCGAGTTACATGAGAACAAAACTATTGAAGTGCATATATATATATATATATATATATATATATATATATAGTCAATCCTAATGTGTCACCACAAAATCAGAAAGCGAAATGTCAACTTAGTAACAAATCTTTTTAAAAATTAACGTTGGGCCTAGAAAAACATTAATGAAATACAGGTGACTTCTTTAATTCATGGAATATTTTACTAAAATTATTAACTTAAGTTTCAACTTTCTTGTTTCTTTCTCTAACATGTAATCAAAGCGTAAGTTAGTTCTAGTCTGTAAAATCACAAAAGCAAAAATACCAAAAAAAATAAACCTTACCAATTCACTTGAAACAGAACAATCTGGGCTTAGGATGATGCATTGGAATGGAGCCGCTGGCTATAGCTGCCTCGACAGGGGACATGGTTGGGCAAGTTGGAATGTCCCTCCTCTTGTACCAACCTGATTGTAATTATCTGCCTCCATTCCAAAAAGCAGTGAAATACGATATGAAATACTTCGTAAGTAGAGGATTATGAATAATATAGTGATGATTTACAAACCTGTTACCCCACATGAAAAACAAACGTTTCCCATGTTTTTGGATACAGGGAAATACAGATTCAAACTCAGCCATTCAACCTAAATAGGGAGTACAATAGAAACAGCCAGCACGTAAACTGCATTCTACACTTCCATCCATTTTCTTTTACGTAACTTCAAATCTCCAAACCATGATCTTAGCTTTGCATGAATTATCTGCAGGAACCTCTAGTCACAAGGAAGACGCCAAAATTAAAAAAAAAAAAAAAAAAAAAAAAAAAAAAAAAACAACAACAACAACAACAACAACCAAACAGGGTAGAGAACTTTCTAAGAATTCAGCACAACTGCTTGTAGAAGCTTTACGCAAATGCAACAGATGTAGCAGCACCAATAACAGCTAGTGCAGCGTATGCTTCTTCATACACCCGGCTTTTAAACCATGTGGGTATAGAATATGTTAGAAGTTGAATTTGTCTCGCATTGTCAAATTGTTGAGTTGTTATAATGTATATATATAGATTGTGCAGACACTCCCTTTGAACTTGAAAAATTCAATCCAAGCCCATTTATGTGGTATTCTCTTCACTGAGAGTTTATTTTAGCCTTTTATTTTTAGGATAAAATCATCTTTTCCTTTTCCTCTTCATAGTCTTCATTAGAATGGTCTTGGACAAAGAGCTCAAATTAAATGCTGAGTAATAGAAAATTCTCTTATTCAAATTAAATATGGGACGGAATGCATTTGATGCAAGAAGCTACAAGATAATGGCAGGCCGGTTGTTGAATGACATCTTCAGCAAGCTCCACTGCCATTTCTGAAGCACAACTCTGCTCTTCTAGACTAGGCTGTTACGTAAGGAAGGGTGTTGTGCCTAGTTAATTTCAGTAATCAGCTAGAGTTCATTTTGTCAAGTAAGGAAGGGTGTTATGCCGTATTTCCTATGTATAATTTTTTAAAACTAATGCAATATGATTATGCAAATTTCCCAATCTGAGCTTAAGTTAATCAAAGTATATACATGACTTCCTAGTTCGTTAATTGGTTCTGAGTCTGCTGACCCTGCTATGAATATATCGATTATGGTGCAAAGGAAAGGGCAATAAAGACCAGTGGGAAGAACCTTAGGAATTAAGTTTAAGGAAGAAGCAAATGTCAAAGAAACTCCCCAAGCAAAATTTGAGAGCAGGAATTGTTATTGCGGAGCATCTTCATAGTATTACCAGTAGCAATTACCTAAGTTTGTTAAGCAGTCAGTATTTCTATGACTTTACCCCAAATAGGAGAGAGAGAGAGAGAGAGAATGAAACTCCATTGGTCTCAAATAATACACAAAAGGCAAAAAATCAAGTTTCTCTCAACCTTAGGATATACTGCACAAAAAAATTTGGTAATCACATTCACCAAGCAGGCTTCTCACCAGGCAAGTAAGAAGGAGAGCTGCCCTCAACTTGGTTTTTCTTATGGAACACACTGCTCAGGCTAGGCATTAGTACTTTCTTGGCTACAGATGTCTTGGCTTTTTCTAGCTTTCGTGTTTCCATTACTTTGTCTTGGGGTTTCTGCTTTTCATCTAAAAAGCAATAAAATTCGTGTCCCACAACTCTTTCTAAAATTTGATCCATGAAAGGTAATGAAAAATGATCTTTTCTAGTAACTAAGTTGAGTTTTCTATAGTCACTGCACATTCGCCAACCAGTAACAGTCCTAGTTAGAATTAATTCATCATTCTCATTCTTGACTACAGTAACTCCAGATTTCTTAGGTACAACTTGAGTAGGACTTACCCATTTGCTATCAGAAATAGAATAAATGATTCCATTATCTAAGAGTTTAATGACTTTATTTCTCACTACTTCTTTCATATTAGGATTTAGCCTTCGTTGCATTTCTCTAGAAGGTTTAGCATTTTCCTCTAGATAGATGTTATGTGTGCAAATGAAAGGATTAATACATTTAATATTAGCAATGGTCCATCCTAAAGCATTCTTATGCATTTTCAGAGTTTCGATCAACTTACCTTCTTGAGATGCATCGAGTTTGGAAGAAATTATTACTGGAAAAATCTCATTCTCACCCAAGAAAGAGTATTTCAAATTAACTGGCAAATGTTTCAAATCAACCACGGGATCTTTAATACTTAATGGAATAGATTTTACTGTTGATGATGAAAGTTCTTCGAACCTTGGCTTCCAAAAATATTTTTCTTGTACCTGCAAAAATTCAGAGATAGTATTAGTGTGTTCCTTTTTACAAATACTTTCACTTGCAAAACAAGTCTCTAAAGAATCTGAAGAGTTAGTAGTAGTAAAGTATTCATGAACAAGTTCCTCAATCGAATCCACTTCATGTACTTCGACATCTTCTGCAGGTTGCATACAAACATTAAGCACATTTAGTTCTAAAGTCATATTTCCAAATGATAACTTCAAAATACCATTTCTACAATTGATCAAAGCATTTGAAGTTGCAAGAAAAGGACGATCCAAAATGATAGGAATTTGTGTATGTGTTTGTGCAATAGGCTCTGTGTCCAAAATAATGAAACCAAAACTTATCAATTTGTACCGACACATCTTCTACTATTCTCTTTGGAACTTTAATCGAACGGTCAGCTAGTTAGAGTACAACAAAAGTTGTTTTAAGTTCTCCCAAATCTAACTGTTCATAAACTGAGAAAAGTAGAAGATTTACACTAGTACCAAGATCAAGCAAATCACGCTCTATTCTAGTGTTTTCTATGATACATGAAATGGTTGGACAACCTGGATCTTTGTACTTGGGTGGAGTGAATTGTTGAATGATTGAACTAACACTTTCAGTTAAAAATGCCATCTTTTGTACATGATGTTTTCTTTTGATTGTACACAAATCTTTCAAAAAATTGGCATGAGGTGGAACTTGCTTGATTGCATCCAATAATGGAATATTAATCTTGACTTGTTTAAAAATTTCAAAAATTTCAGCATTTGAGTTCAATTTTTGAGTTGCTTGCAATCTTTAAGAAAATGGTGTTGGAGGTAAATATTTTTGTTTTTCATCATTTTCACACTTACTTTTTTCAAACTTACCTTCGTCGTCAAGACTATTTCCATTTTTCATTTCTGGAGGTGGATTAGAAACTTTCTCCTTGGGATGAATAGTCTTGTCAATAACTTTTCCATTCCGAAGAGTTGTAACTAAATTAGCCTCCTTGACTGCATTTTCACCTGAAGAAGAAACATGACATTGAGTGGAAGGATTAGGTTGAGGTTGAGCAGAAAATTTACCTTTTTCATGAGTACGCAAAGAAGTTGTCAATGTTGAAAGTGTGCTTCTAATCTCATTGATAGCTTGTGAAGTCTGATTATTGATGTTTGTTTGTTCATGCATAAATGCTTGTAAAGTCTCCTCAATGGATTTTGTATGTGGAGCTGGATAAGAATAAAAGTTTTGTGGTTTTTGTGAATACAGTGGTTGGGCACGGTTATCATCTCACCAACTGAAATTGGGATGATTTCTCCATTGTGGATTGTAAGTTTCAGAATATGGAGAATGAAAAGGTTTTTTGAATGTGTTCATAAAATTTACTTGCACTAGAATATTTGGACATTCATTGGTGGAGTGCCCCAAAAGTTCACAATTGCTACAAACTTCTTTCTCTTGCACATATTTGGTTTCCTTTATTTTTTTTAAGTTCCATGGCTTCAACTTTTCTTGTTAAACTAGCAAGCATAGCATTTAGATCATCTTCTTGGCTAAGGTAATATTTTTCTTTATTACGATTAGCAAGATTAGATCTAATAGAACCTTCGGAAGAATTAACATTATGCCATGATTGAAGTTTTCTGCCAAATGATCTAGATATTCTAGGCTTCATCAGGTTCCTTATCAAGAAACTCACCATTACACATTGTTTCAATAAATTATTTTGTTTCAGGAGTTAAACCTTCATAAAAGAAACTAATTAAGCGTCATTTTTCAAAACCATGATGTGGACATGAATTCAACAAATTTTTAAATCTTTCCCAACAATGAAAAAAAACTTCATTTGAATTTTGAGAAAATTTTGAATTTGTCTTTTCAAAGCATTAGTTTTATGAGTTGGAAAGAATTTTTTCAAGAATTCAGCTTGCATTTCTTACCAAGTGCCAATTGACCTAGGTTTTAAAGAATTAAGCCAATTTTTTGCTTTATCTTTTAAAGAAAAAGGAAATAATTTGAGCTTAACAATCTCATTTGTGCAAGTTTGATCATCAAAACTGGCACATACTTCATCAAATTCTTTTAAATGCAAGTAAGGGCTTTCAGAGTCTAAACCATGGAAATTAGGAAGTAAAGGGATCATACTTGACTTGAATCAAAAATTATTTGCATTTAGAGGAAAAATGAGACAAGAATGAGAAGAATTTCGAGGAGGTTGCAAGTAATAACGCATGGTACACACCTGTTGATTCTCATTTTCATCTTGGATACTTTCATTTTCAGCCATGGTGGAAGTGTGTGGAGATGATTCAAACAAATTTTCAAACAAAATTTTGAAATTATTTATTACTAAACATCGAGAATTATGACTACGATACCATATAACCATATATCCATAAAGAAAATAAACAAACTATATTTACAGAGGAAAAATATTAACAAACTTGAATACTTACCTTGCCTTCCCCGGCAACGACACCAAAAACTTGCTACAATTTTAAGGTTGGAAACCCAAGTGCAGGTTGCAGTAAGTAATAAATTTCTCGTGAGTCCAAGGTCGATCCATAGGGAAGTTGTTTGAAAAATTCAAGTTTATATTTCTAAAAAAATAGAGTTTATGTGAATCAAAATATATGAACAATTAATGTATGATGTAACTAAAAAAAATCGAAGTAATAAAAGTACTGAGGATTAGGGATCCACTCTTGAGTTTTGGATAGAGAAATGGTTATTTATTCTTTTTACCTCTATTAATTACCATAATTGGAATCCATACATAATGAAGGTTTCAATGGGAAGATATTATCAAGTAATTCATGCAATAAGGTAATCATGATATTGTCTTACTATTGCAAATTATCTCTTAACGCCAACACTTATTTATGGGATCAAGCATTTATGCACACCTTCGTCAACAACAAATCAAGGTTTTACATTAGCAGTCGGTGGGGTAAAACTGTACAATAAGCTAAATGAATCCAAGTATTTGTTATGTCATTGGAGATACATAAATCAAGAATTACCACAAAATAAGTAGGGTTTAGATCAAAAATAAAAATAATAATTCAACATACTTAAACAATTTCTACCCTTATAACCATTTCTCTTCCTCCATCAAGAGATTCACCATTTTTCCTCAACAAAATGAAATTTAGAAAAATATAATAAAAGTAGCAAAGACTAAAAATATAAGAGAAACTAGAGAATGTATTTCTATTACTACTAGAAAACTTACAATACTAGAAAACATACAAACTAGATAACTTAGCCTAAAGAAATCATCTACCCCCCCTCTCTTACAAGCTTAATACATGACCTATTGATAGTACTTGGAGTAAGCTAGAGGCCAAACAAATAATGGAGGGTTAATCAAGTGGTATGCTAGTTGCTAAGAGTTGGTAAATTGTTACACAAATTTCTCATCTATTGAATTGAATTATATTTTTTGATCAGATACAACCAGATTTTGAAGATACGTAAAGAATAAAAACTATAGATCTTTCAATTTTGATATATTTTCATATATCTTTTGTCAACTTTGGTGGTCGGATGAAGGAGATATGGTCAAATTACCGAGTCATGTCCAAGAGCCGCTCTTTAACAACAGCAGCAACTTTCAGCCTATATTTTTACCATTTCAACACATTTTCACACTATCTTATCTTCAACAAACTTGTTTATTTACCTCTTGGGTATAACATATCCGAAGTTCAGCCCAAAATAAATTTGGGCTCAAGATATATAACCGAATTGGTAAAATAAGTCAATACTGCGTTGAACTCTGATCGGAATTTTAGTGATCCATTTTGTGCAACTACTTGGATGAATTTTCTGCTATCATCAAGATTGAATTGGGTTGAGCTTCCAACAGAAAAGTTGTACCTCTATCTTTTAATTTCAAATAAAAAAGCTTTAGGTTCATAGGGCTTTTGATCATGAAGTTATGCTCAAATTACAAAAATTGTACAAGTCTAGAAACATGCTTCCATTTATTCCTTAACACAAAATATTAATAAAACAATAATATTAACAAGAATAAAGCAAGAAAAGTATAAAGGATTTGATACAAAAATATGCCAAAAATATGCACTTATCAAGGCTCACCTGTAATTTTCTAGAACCATAGGGATATTTTGGACAATTGTTAGGAACTTCTAGAATATCTCCTTGTAAATATCTAGTGGAATCACTTTGGCATATTTCTTGAAGAACTCTAGAGAATCTCTCTAAACGATAGGATCAAATAGATCACCACCATTCATTTAAGAAGTGGAGTAGTGTAAATAGGAGTAGGAACTTCATTTGTAAACCATGCAAGCAAGAGTTTAGTTTGAGTGAATACAAATGTTCTCTTAAATTCTCTTGCCTTCTTTGAGTGTTCTCAATCTTTCCAGCTGTCTTCTAACACTTCTTCTAAGCAGCGAGGCTGACTTAGCTACTGCGAGGAGCGATTGAAGAAGCTAAGGCTGCATTGTCATTGTTAAGGGAACAAGTTTGTGACATTTAACTTTAGTTGATAATTTTATGTTCTTTTGTTTGTTGTATAGTACTACCCTAGCGACTTTGTGGATGTTTAGGAGGAGAGAGCTCGGGAGTCCGCCTCTATTTTGAGAATGTTGAGAAGAAAGCTAAAGATGAGATTGCCAGACTGAATAAAGAGGTTGCTAAGCAGAAGGAAAAGCTAAAAAATTAGAAGGAAGAGCATCAGAAGGTGAGTGAGAGCTACAAAACTATTCGTGATAAGTATGCTCGTGAGCAAACTAGTGAGAAGAAGTTTATGGCATCTAAGATGGGAAAAAAGCTATTGGTTATAGTTGCGAAAAAGGCAGTTGTGGCTTATCAGTCTTCTTCGGCCTTTAATGAGGTCGCTGTACAGCGTACTATAGTACTTTATGTTAATATTGTGTGCGACTGTAGGCTAGTGCGTGTCATTAAGCATACCAAATTAAAACCTTACTATTAAAATAATTTTACAAATATAGTGCGAGTAAGGGTCGATCCACAAAGACCAAAGTTAATTAAAAATATATTATCAATTCTGTAACTAAAGACTCAACTCACTAATAATGTATTATTAAGAAATCAAAATAATAAAATAGTGAGTATTAGGGATCCACTCTTAAATTTTGGATAGATGAATGATTATTTATTATTCTTTTCACCTCTTTTTAATATGCTACTATTAGAATTCATACACAAAGAAGGTTCAAATGAGAAGATATTATAAATAGCTCATGCATTAAGATGTTAATGATATTGTCTTAATATATGTAAATTATTTTCTAACGCCAACATATATTTATGAAATCAAATATTTATGCACACATTTGTCTACAACAAATCCGAATTGAAACCATGATGAAATCATGCATGCTTTAAACAGGTGAATTCCTAATCACTTGATCTCTAATGAGAGAGTTAAATATCACAGGCTTCTTATCTTGGTACAAATCTCCATTACACTGAATGCACTACATGAAATCAAAATATTTTCAACAAAACTTATAATGGGGCCAAAAAATTAGTGATGTGGCTAAAAAATGAAAAGATAGGGTACACCAAACATCTTAAAACCTTCATAGGGTTAGAAATAATTTTTAGGTCAAATCAAAAGTTTATAAGATGAGTCTCAACTTAAATGAAAGACATGTGATATTAATATAATAATTGATATCATTACAATATCTTACAAAAAATGTTCAAATTGAATTATAATTAATATTAAAAAATAAATTTATTGCGTCAGACTCGAACCGCAACCAATAAATCCTTCCCTATAACTCCAATTAAATTGAAGTTCCTTTACCTCATATAAAGATACTGATTCACCAATTATTTTCGCAGATGAAATATACTCGATAATCTTTTAAAAAATAATAATAGATCACACCAACTAAATTATATTCATTTGGTGTAATAGATATATGGTGTTTGTTTGGGATGGTGAACATGTGGGAAACATCAACGGGTCAAGTAGTATACTAGTATTAAATTAAAATTATTGACAGCATCAGGAAAACCGCGTCAGAATGAATGTAGCTACCAACAGCTGCCATTGTTGAAAAGGCAACCCACCCATTTGTTAATGGAGCATTGCTTGTGTACTACCTTTGTATACAAACTCTGCAAAAGGACATTGGGGTTGACGCAATTTACCTCCATTTCCACTTTTCTCAGTTTTTTAGGAAAACAACTTAAAATTTTAAGGAATTGTTTGCATTTTGGTTTCATTTCAGTTTTATTATTTTTAGTATTTTTGAAAAAAAAATTAGACATACAAATACTGAATTTTTCAAAATCATTTTCATCATTCCAAAAATATTACAAAAATTTTTAATCATTATTATACATATATATATAGATAAATCATCTTATCAATAACAAATATATATATATACATATATATATATATATATATATATATATTTACATCATTCAATATTATATTAATTTAAAATAATACATAGTAATATAAAATAATAATGTGATAGACATACATCACAACGCTAATATACAGTAGGAACTCTCTCCCTCAAAACTAAAACCAAATATACATCACAATCCTAATATATTTTCGAATAGAAAATCTTATTATTATTTTTCAAACTCATTTTTATATTTTAATAATTTTAGGATTTAAAATATTTTTATTAATTTTTTTATGAAAATAAAAATATATTTGAATTAGTTAAATTTTATATTACATGTATATGTGTGAAAACAAAAGTATATTTATTTTAAGATATATTTTCATAGCTTAAAAATAAGTTTTGATAGGTACATAAAAATACATAAAATATTAATAGATTTGAAAATAGATTTTACAAATAAAAATAAGTTACATTTCTAATAAAAATGAGGGAATTAATTAGAGTTTTGAAGTTTAGAATAAAAAAAAAAAAAAAAATCTTTTTTAAAAGTAAACAACTATAGGGTGGGTGATAATCCAATGCTAAAAAATGAAGTACACTGAGACCCAACAAAAAGTTTCAGGTATTGTGATTGGTCTCTCCAAACAAACATATATAGCATGGAATTGGGTGGTGCCGACTGCCAACTGCTATGCGGACCTCGGTCTGGCCCTTTTTTCATTCCCTTCACAATACTAATTAAGTATCCTACCAAAATTCTATTTTTATCTATATTATATTAGGATACAATTTTTACCAGGGTAAATTGAAAAAAATTTCTATTCTACAAGTAATTGGCAAAATTATAATAATTTTATCATGTCTTCACACTTTAACTCCTCGATATGCTACCTAAAGGTGCACTCCAATGTTTGTGATTACATTTGCCCAAATGAATAAATACCGTTTTATATATGAGATAGAGATAAGATATCAATTTTGATCGAATTTGAATATATTTGAGCTCCCACAAGTTATTACTGACTTAATTGTTGAATTGAGCCCAAAACATAAATACTTTTTATTAATAATTTTATTTTGTTGTAGGTTAGATACATATCAACGATTTCAATTGGATTAATTTAGTTGGACTTTGACTATTACGCTCAAAATTTTAAACTAGTAAAATTAGCTTTTATGTATATTTCCCGCATAACCATAACAAAAAAAATAATCAAGAAACAAAAAAAATCATATGATATTTGCATATAAATTATTAAAATGATATTCTCAACTCACCTAAAAATTCTCCTTCCCAATAAAGACAAGTGTTCTGCACGCTAGTCCTATAACATTTATGATGATTATAGATAAGTTACTTTTGATATTGCATGTCTAATATTCTACTGCGATCTCCAAAACTTTTAAATCTTGGATAAAGATGATACTGAGTACGAGTCAAACATAAATTCAGTAACTATACGAACTAGGATTGAATTTTAATGTTATTGATATTACAATTAATCTTTCACACCATTTTGACTTGAAAAGCATTGCTATAAATCAATTCATCAATGTGATTTAATTGCAATCTAGTAAGTATTATTTTCGGGTATTAATTGTTCTCCTAGGACAGCACAAGCCGAAAGGTCCATAATTACTCAAAACTAATGAATTAAGCTGCATATTTAAGATAAGAAACCCAAAAAAGATAATAAATCCACAAATAAGTGACCAGTCCACGATAAAAAAATTCATCAAAAGTAGAAGAGAAGTATTGTAAGAGCACGACTGACAAATAGAATGGAAAATCAACCAGTTGAAAGCCGAATAAACATGGAGGCCCAGCTTCTGTCAATTGTGCCAAAAATTGCATTGCAAAAATAGGTAATATTTGGTTCAGTATCAATCACCATTATCTAAGTTATGTTCATTCCCTCTGTGGAAATGCCTATAAGTAATAGAATAGTAAGTTATTGGTAAAATTGTAAGAATGCCTCTAATTGGGTAAATAACCATTAAATTTTCAAGTTTTGGAAAAAAAAATAGAAGGCTTCAGCTTTGAACCCAATATATAACAAATTTGAGGTTCTAAAATTTCATTTAAATGTTTCAACCTTTTCATATATCATGTTGCATGAGTTAATATATTTAGGGTGGGCATCAGGTCGGGTATTTCGAGTTTGGGTATTTTGGATCGAGTACCCAACACCAACTTGATATACTCGAGTACTAAACAAATTTGATACCAGAGTCGGATTTCGAGTTTTTCTTAAAAAAAAAAATGATGCATTTCTCCCAATATTCCCCATTTTCTTCTTTCTTTTACTCTTTTTTCTTTTTTCTTTTTTCTTTTTTTTCTTCCTATTTTTTCATTTTTTCTTCTTCTACTTTTTCTCTTTCTCCTCCATTTTTTACTCCTCTTTTTCTTCAACTTTTTCTATTTCTCCCCTTTTCTCTTCATCTTTTTCTTCTTTCCTTTTTTTTACGGATGGACATCTGATCGAATAGTACGAGTTCGGATAATTCGAATTGGGTACCTAAAAAGTTGAATAACATATTTTGATACTTAATACCATTCCGATACAATCGAATACCAACAAATCAAATACCAATTTTTTTCGGATACAGATCAGATTAATTTCGAGTTCATTTTTTTTTTTTTTTGATATTGGCAAGTGGGGAACAAACTTTATGGTATGATTTTAGTTTTTCATTTCCTCCTTTTTCGTTTTTTCTCTCTTTATTTCCATGATTCATCTTCTTCCTTTCTCTTCATTTCTTCCACTTTCCTTTTTTATTTTCTCTTCCATTTTTCTCTTCCTTTCTTCCTCTGATTCATCATCTTCTTACCTTTCTCTTCCTTTCTTCCTCCGGCTCTTCTTCTTCTTCATTTCTTATTCATCTTTTTCTTCCATTTTCCTCTTTCGGTTCTTCTTTTCTTTTCTATTTCTGCGTCTTCCATTTTTGTCCTTCTTTTCCTTCTTTATTCTCTGTTTCTTCTTTGGCTCTAGAAGAAAAGAAAATGGAAAGCACGACAAGGGGAAACCAAAGATTGGGATCTTATTCAACTATATGCTGCTGTCGACGCAGCCGGAGTTGAAAGTTGGAGTGTTGATGTTGGGCATAGGCGGCGATGTGTGTGAAGAACAAGAAAGAGAAATGAAATGAAAATTAACGAGGCAACTCCGACAAGCCCTAACCTTTTTTTCTATGTTGTTAATTTTTTTATTTAGTTGGGTATTCGATCGGGTAATTGGGTGGTATTTTTACCATCCTATACCTGATTCGATAATAAATAATATCCAATTTTTTTTTGAAAAAAACCCAACCCGATCGGGAAGAATCCGATCTTTCCTTTTTTACTTCTTTTTGTTTGTGGGGTGGGGTTGGTGTGGACTGTGGGGGGCAAAGCTTTTGTTGCACAGGCCTTATTTAAAATTGCACACTACTTCATTGATAAGAACGTAGGAGAAACCAAGCCCTATAGGCCTATATAAAGAGCCTTATACTCCTCTGCTTCCCCTCATCTCTCTTTCATTGGAACTTCCCTCATTCTCTCAGGCAATGCACTAAAAGCTTGAAGAGGCTTCTCCTCTTTTCCCATCATTTCTTGCTCTAAGTTGGCCGCATTTGCATTTACATTTGCAGAAAGATGGCTTCTCATTACTTATGGACTCTGTCATTTGGTTTCTTGATGCTGTAGAATGGATGTCCATGTGCTCAAAGCCTGAAAAATAACTTAAATAAAAGGAAAGAAAAAATCTCTTTCTAAGTATTTGTAAATTTTGCATATTTAAACATATCTATTGGCCCTGTCGGAGGAGTGAAGGCAAATATTATACTGAAAGTCATATTTGGAGCCAGCCCAAGAACTCACGAGTTGGTAAGATGTGGGATGCCACAAAGCCAAAAGCCCCCCAAATTATTGTTTTGTCGTTTAGGATTTGTGGGGGCATTATTGCACTTATCTGTACGGATTGTGAGGCTTGTTTGCATTGCATATCCATCTAGCCAACCCAATGAAGCTGGTGTTCTTACGTCAATAATTCTTTTTTTTTAATAGATAGATGGTAACCTTTATGGGCACGACTATAAGGATTTTTGATTTTGTCGAATATTCGATTTGAGCTATGACTTAGGATGGTACTTCCTTTCATATAGCTCGTGTGGTTGAGATGTTTGGTTAAGTTCTCCAGCCCATGAATTTTTAGGGGTAGAAGAATAATGATAGAGTGAAGGTAGGAAGAAAGCGAAAGTTGTGTTCAAATGAAAAATAGTTAGTTTCAAATAACTTGATCTGTAACTCTGCTGGCGCTGTTACTGCTTTCTATGCAAGTAAATACTACCTTTTGAGCCATACCATAGTATATCAGTTGCTTTGGATATGCTTTTGTTCATAATCTTGAACTATTACGTCTCATCTGTTGGCTGGAAGAGCATATGACAAAGACTATTATTCCCTTTCCTTGGAAAAGTGACCATTTCTGATTTCCTTTTGTGCCTATTTGTGCTCTTTCATTTGTTCATTAGCTGGAAATCCTGCTGAGGAGATAACTATTTCATAAAGATCGATTTTTTTTTCTCCTCTCATATGTAGTTCTTATCGGCATGTTTGAGTAATTTACTTTTATTCTTTTCTTTCTCCCTTTGATTTTATGGGGGCCGTGCAGCTATCTTCTCAAAACTCAGAGCATGATGAAATAGACTTTGAGTTCTTGGGGAACAGAACTGGGCAGCCATACATCTGGCAGACCAATGTATACACAGGAGGGAAAGGAGACAGAGCAAAGGATTTATCTTTGGTTTGATCCAACAAAAGAGTACCACGCCTACTCTGTCTTGTGGAATCTCTACCAGATTGTGTAAGTTTACATGTTGCTCCTACATCTCTTCCTTTATTTGAGAGCTTTTAAGCTCTTCATTGCATCTTAATAGCTTACCAAACACTAAGCTGGCTGGTGCCTGGTTTTACTTCCATTGCTGTTAATTATTGTAATTGGTTGATTTACTCCTATTTTACATAGTACTTAGTATTCAGATGCATGAGCTGATGAGTGAATAGCAATAGTGTCTAATTGAGCTACTATTCTCATGTAGGAAACCTTAATGAGTTTGCTTTATTTATTTATCTTTTCATGACTAAAGAAAAGTAGCCACTACTCTTACTGTAAACCATTGGGCACGCGTAATATGGAGAAAAGAAATCTGTATGGACTGGCCCAAGGTAGAGGTTGCTTTATTTCGTTTGTTTTGCGTTCATGATAATAGATATTGTTTTTTTTCCACAGCTTAATTCTTGCTTGTTTGAATTTCCTGTGGCTAATCTATGGTGATATTACTTGCTGTCTATCTACTCTCGACTTATAATCAATATCTTTTTGACTTGAGGTCTATGGCACGTGAAATTAAGGGGCCGACCCGATTCAGTTTGTCCATTTATGAACGAAATTTAAATTTAACATAATGACCATCAAAAGTTGGTTTCCATCTGTATCTACCTCATGTATTTTTCTGGGGGATATATATTTTAGTCAGGATTATGTGTGGTCTTTTGAATTTCTAAGGCCATTAGCATTTTAATCTTTGCTCTTATCCCCGTCTGATTGAGGAAGATAGCAAACAGGAAAAAACTTCCAAAAACTACAAACAAAACTGAAACACACTAAACAATGTAGTGGTCTCGTCTGGTCGGTTTGAATTTTTTATCGATATAATCCTCCTTTTTTACACCTTTGATTCCCACCCACAGAACATCTGAATTCAATTTGACCAAAAGTATTTACAAAGGCATGGATAGATAATTTATTACTGTCTTTTGACTAAACGTATAAGTTAAGACATGACATGACATGATTCTTGATTGATGTGGGTACGCATAGATTCTTCGTGGATGACGTGCCAATCAATTTCAAACCATCCCAAAAATTATTGTGTTAGAGTCCTGCATTTTAACAAAAGAAATATAGTCTAAAAAGTAGCATCTTCTATTCTTTGTATACAAAATCCTCCAAAACTTAAGTGAAAAAAAAGCTATAAGGAGGATAATTGAGATTATAGGATACTTTAATGTAAATGTATAATATTAAACATACATCAAAGAACTATGACAGTTTTATATATTAGTTAAGATAGTAAAATAATTGAACAAGAGAATGATTCTACTATATTTCTTGGATAAACATCAAAAGATAAGTTAATCATTAATTAAGCAGTTTAGTTAATGTAATATTCTCTTTCTTTATCCAACACTTAATAAAATTGGACTAAAATTCTCACTAGGAACAAGGTGCCTAAGCGCCCTGTTTTGGTGCTTAGGCGCCATTGTTGCACCACTGAAGCAAATAACAGGTTTTCTGCTTAAAGAAAATTGAAACAGAAAGTTCAAATTGGGTTATGCATATTAATTGCTCAATAGAAAGTCAAAGTAGAAACTGCAAAGTCACGAGATTAAAATAGGTTTTGTATCGAGCCTTGGCAAAACCTTCGGTGGAGAGTTGAAAACAAACAACCATGGAAGAAGCAATTCATAATGTGAAGATAAATTGAACCCCTCACGTAGAAGCTGAAGATCATCAACTGACATGAGAGTATCACCCGCTTTAGAACTTGAAGACCGACTATCTAAAGAAGGCTCCCCTAACACCTCATCTAATTCGGGACAAAGTTCAGAAGTGGGAACCTAATCCCCCTCATTGGACTCACTCGAATTAGTGGAGTTACCTTCCTCATTAGACTCACAATACCTGTATACCCCCTTTATACAAATGGAAGTTGTTAATCTCATCCCATCCACATAATTTATTGTTCAAAATTCATTGGAGTTTGTCTTGATTAAGTTTGCTTTCCAAGACCCCAATGATATCTATATTGTGTTTCCGACTGAGATGATGTACCCCATTCTGTTTTCGAACTTTATTGAAGCCCCTAACATTCCACGTTGTGAGCTTCATGAAGGAATGATAATGGTGTTGGCCCTTTCCTTTTACTACTGTTTTATGCTGCAACAAATTGTCCTTCCATTTTCCTTTGGATTTGAGGTTCTCATTCATGTCCTGAATCTGAGATTTCAGTCCAGCAACACTGTCCCCTGGGCGTTTTTGCTCAAGATTTTTGGTCTTGCTCTCTCCCTTCATCTTTTTAGATACTGACTTGAAAAGAATGTCTAAATCAATAGGTTCTCCTGGATCAAGACCTTTATTTTTATCTCGCTATGAGATAGTGGATGTTCCTGCCATATGAACACTCATACTGATTTTCATACTTTTTTGGAAAGTATGGGGAATACTCATCACATTTTTGTGTTTCTTCTCTGGTTGAGATACTTTGCAACCTTCTGTTGAATGTTCAAACATTTTGCATGCCACACATAATTTAAGCACAAACTCATATACAATAGGTTGCTCCTTTATCCGGCCATTTGGAAGCATAATGCAAATTGAACATACCAACTCTATGGCTGCATCAACTTTCACCAGAACTCTAGCATAAGATAATCATTTCTTTGTGTAAGTGAGTTTATCCGTGTAAAGCAACTTGCCCACTTTTAATGTGATTTTACTTGATGCTTTTTCATTCCAGAATTCAAGTGGCAAGTACGGCTAGATTGGTAAGGAGCTAATATCACCCTCATCAAAATCAAACAAATAGACATCATTTTCATCAACAAAGGCATTTCAAACACAACATATGGCCCTCCATTAAGTACATTGTCCCTATTAGCTACGTTTGCAATTTTGACAAGTAACCAACCATTGGAATGCACAAAGTACTTATATTTAACCTTTCAGGTATCACAAAATTGCAATAAAGTAGTTTTGCCCTAAAATTTTACAGTGAAATAACCAACATGACAAAATCTCCAAGGCTTTTCTACATCATCAAAATCATGGGTTTCAAGGACAACATCCTCTTTTTCATTAGTCTCACCACTAGTAAGTTTAATACCTTGAGACATGTTCATGTTGTCCTTAAATAGGCTGAGCCAAGGGGCATTTGGAATAACAAGTATACTGGTTTTTTTATCGAACATCTTCTATGCTTGCTTGTCAATTTTTTCCTCAAACACCTTATCTGCATTCAGTTATTTCTTACTGCTACCAGTAGAACTTGACACCAATAACTTCGTGTCTGAGTCCTACTCACTTAGGGCACACAAAATAGTAAGGGAAATATCCAAACAAATACATGGTTTTGACCCAGCAAGCTTAGCCTCGGCACTAAGTGAACTTGAGTTAGGCTTTTCCAAAATCTCAGAATTTCTTTCTGCAACTTCATTGGACTGTTTTAAATCATTGAAAAAATGTTTTTGGTTCTTCTTTTTCTTAGCCATGATCAGAGGTTTTCACAGGCGAACTAACGAAAGCCCAACTTGAAACTTTCACATGTGAACACAAAAGAACCTTTGTTCGCGAAACACAAATATAGAGGTTTACACTTTTAGAAAATCAGCTGAAAACACCAGTAAACCAGTTATCGAGTACCAAACCAGCAGTGACATCAGCAACCCAGCTACAAACCCAACAGTTTAGCACTAGACCAACAACAAAATAGTAGCCTTATACCCAAACCAACTACAAACCCAAGTTACCAACACCAAATCAACAACGATTTGGGGTTGATTCCCACAAACAACACAATATACACAATAGAGAAACATAGATCAACCTATATTCATAGAAAAATTTAGGAAAATCAAAGAAAACTCTTAAACACAAGGAGGCACCTAAGGGATACTCTTTAAGGAGAGTTTCTCTCTTTAACCTTTCTATCAACTTGGGAGTTCTTTTTTTTTTTTTGATTTGTAAAGGTAAATCTATAGATAAAAGATTATGTACAAGTACACTGGGCATATCTAAGTTATTTTCCAAGCAAGTTCAATTGTAACACCTCTTAATCTAACTGCAGAATCTAAACAAGCTAATACAGTTAAGTCAATAAATGTTAATTTTTCATCAATACTAGAGTTATGGTTTTAATAAAAAGTTTTTCCTTTTTGACTATAAGAGAAAGAACTTGAATTCATTTGTTGTTTCATTTCATTGTAGACACACCATATACATAAATCAAAACTGAGTATATCTGTTTACAAAATCATAACAAAACGACTTATTTAAAAATAAAATAGAGTTTTCAAAATAGACTACAAAATAGCTCAAAGCATGACATATGAATAAATCTTTGTCCGGCCGCTCTAGAGACTCAGTTAACCTCTAAACCTGTGCACTTTCATCTGTATCACATGAATCTAATGAGTTAAAGGCTCAGTATTATGAAACTAATGCAGTAACAAATAACGTACATACAAGTCACATAAATAATTAAATACATTATTTAATTTAATAATTTTCATTCATAAATCATTTTTAGGGCCCTTGAAGTGTGATACCTAACTAATAGCGATAGACCGTGATTTTTAAAATCTGTTCATAATGATTGGCCAATAAGAGAAATAATACGAGATTTTCATACATGGTCTTTCAATCTCAGGTATTAGTCATATTCTGTCTCATTTTTTGTGGCTTTTCTATATCAGTTTTTCAACCTCAAGTATTTGCCACCATTTGTTGGGTCCGTCGGTCCTTCCACGTCCCTTGCCTACCCGACCATTAATCAAGTACCATACATTATTTTCAAAAACCTCATTATATTCTTATTAGTATCATGCTTCATGAACAATGAAAGCATCAAATATTACATCATTTGACTAATAATGACAATCATATTATAACATGAACAACATTATATGATTCTTGTGATACATCAAATGAAAATTTCAACTTATGTCAAGTCCACTTTGTGCTAAGTAAAAATGTCAATCCCTTTGAAATATATGATATGTTAAAGGCCTAACATAATCAAATCATGTACCTTTCAATATTCTTTTAATAAATTACATAATCTATTCTAATTAAAATCACATACACTTTTTAATTTTTTGTAAACAATTTCATATCAATTCCATAATCTTAAAAACAATGCATACTCCATATTTTACTACTAATTCAAGACATTAAAAATTAGGGCAACCATTAAATCATACAAAAAGATACTAAAACATGTAATCATCCAAGATACCATAAATTTATCATAAGAAACATTGAAAAAGAATATATCTAGATTAAGTTGAAATTAATATTCAAAATCAACGATTTTCAAGCTTAAAAAGGGCAGAAATTTGTTCTAGTTTGTGTTCTATGGGTTCATATGGATTGAATTCAATTTTTGTGAGTATGAGAGTGTAGAAATTTGGGAGAAACTTGGATAAGAAGGGTTGGTCGTTTTTTAGGAGTTTCCATAAGAAAATATAGCTAAAATTTGATATTTCAAAGAAAGGTAAGTGGAGGGTGATGATTGGTTGCATCATGTTTGGTATCTTCTCACGCCAAAAGCCATGTTTGTGGGCTAGAGAGATGACAAAAATTGATGCTTTGGTATTATAATCAAGTGTAATGTGGTTTAGAATGATTTCATGCAATCTAGTCAACCTACCAATCAAATTGCATCATTTTGCATACTTTTTGTTCTTAGTTAAATGTAACATATTTCAAGCAAATATTTAGGCAATTAATCACTTTAGAATGTAATAAGTATGGAGCAATACGAATAATTCATT